>JAYRBV010010012.1:12594-24894 GCA_036023255.1 Mitrocomella polydiademata
TAATCACCTTTGAACAAAAGAGATAAGGTTTTTTTCAGTATTGTTCAATATTTTGTTTAGTGTTTTTAAAAGGATATCGGAGTATTCCTTAATTTACTATGGCCTTGTGTTTAGAATTTGGTAAATCTCCTTCTATTTTTATTTTATTTTTGGCATTAACCCTACTCAGTCACCATACCCTAATATTCATCTGTTCATTCCTTGTTCTTTTTATAAGAAACGCTTGTGAGCCTAAGTAGCAGTAGATGCTATTTGATTTTAGCAAGTTTAGTCTCATTTCACAACAACAACAACAGTCCAGAGATTAGAACATTAGTGAAAATATACAAGCATACTCTCTTGTTCTCCTTTTATTTTTGTGAACCTGATGTATTGTAATAGCAAAACCCTCAACAGGTTCTTAACTTAGATTATCTTATTCACAGGACCTTACTTACCTGCAAGGTATATCGTTCGCACGCCTTACATTCCAACCTGGAAAAGGGTGATCAGGAGAAAGGCAATCAACATTCGTTGTTGGCAATCGGGCCAATCGCCGTCGACATTCCACAACATCCCGGCGCTCTAAGGAGTACTGTCACTCAATTCACCAAGAGGTTACAAAAACATTTCCTGGAATTTGATGATTACAGAATGTCAAGGAAGTAAGTCCCAAACAGGCACACGAAACGTTGCTTGGATGTCAAAACGAATGTCGTTTTGATGTTCAAAGGAGATCGTTGGCTTACTGGGTTATTAATTGTTTTTCCCGTATTTTATGTCCCCTTAAGGTTTAAAATGGACAAGTGGAACTAACCTTTGCTGGGTTATTGGTGACATTATAAGAACATTATAAGAATTTCCTTTACATCGAGTTTTGCCACGTACTGGAACAGTTTAATGTGAATACAGTTCAAAATCTGCGAACCTGTTAATTCTCCCTTGCAACTACTGTTTTTTTATTTCGTTTAAGGGAAGTAAACGATGGACCATTGACCACCAACACAATCGATGTTACCAGCATGAAAGATTCATTAGCCTCCGTTTCAGCTTCAGCCTCGTTTCGAGTTATATCCAATAGTATACTGATCAGTGCAGCTCTGCTTCCATCGTTACGCGTTGAATATAAGGTTAGAGGTTATTACTATTTTGTGGTAGCTTTACTGTATATTACCGTAAGGTAAGGTAAGCCATTTTTGTACCATTGCATTTTTTTTGCAGTAGTATTTGTTTTATTATCTATCATGCAAATTCCGTAGCACAAAAACTTTCTTGGAATTTGATTTCGCGATATCAGGGCAATTTCTTACCTCAAAACTTTACGCAATTTTGTATTTTTTATTTTTATTTTTTAGATCGAACAAATCAATGCATGGGGAAATTTAAACTCTAAAGCAAGATTCTTTTGTAATCTACCGTACCATGTCCTTTCATTCAATACAAAGGTACGGTGTCGTCTATAACAACCAACCGCAATTTTGTATTTTTTATTTTTATTTTTTAAATCGAACAAATCAATGCATGGGGAAATTTACGGCTGGCAATTTTCCCCTTTTCTTAAACTTAGTATTTTTGAAAAACTACTAAATCAGTGCATACCAGAAGAAAATCTATCCCTCCTATCGTAGACGAAACACATCGCATTAAGTGAACTGTTTGCTAGTCTGCAGTACAAAGCAAGCATTCTCAGAACCGCAGGACCGGTTTCGACCTTATAGGTCTCATTAGCTAGGCGTACTGAGGTTATATGTGATTTTGTCACTTCACGAGCGTTCTTTTCCAACAAAATGAGACAATTCTTCTGTAAATTTTATTCGGAATGGACAGCTTTTTTGGGACACACTGTTTAATCCTGAGGATATCCCATTGTTTAAGCCACACGTAGCTAAGTATGAAGTTCATATTGCCTATACTTATTCTTTTTTTTATATATATAAAAGAATGTAATCTGTTCGCCATAATAGATATTGTTTGTTTTGTATTGCTATACATGTATTGTTTTTTATTGTTCAGGTGCACGTGGTTCCACTTCCAGCTACAACTCACATTGATCTTCCACCCATCAAAGTTGAAGGACACTATCTTGAAATTCATCGTGATCCTATGATACCTCCTGAAAACTACAATCCTGGTGGTGCACCAACATCCAATCTTCGCAACCACCATGGCCGTCTCAGTGTCACCGTCAATATCGGTAGCCTGGAACAAAATCTGACAACAGATCTGTTGAATCACATGATTTTCTTCCAGAAAGGATTTGTGAAGGTAGCTTTTTTATTCCATATTCTAAAAAAACAAAATCTAGTCCTTTACCGAAATGCCGTTGTAGATTCCTAAGATCAGCAAATTTTATCGAATCGTAATAAAAACGTAATAACACCCTTCGACTATTTCTTGAAACCGAGATTGGTCTTGTATGAATGATATTTTTATTACAAATGCTCTTTACAATAACCATAACAACGCAGAAAATTGTTGTTACCTAGGAAATCAATGAAGTTGTAGAGGTTGTAGATAATACGGAACAAGTCCCCTTGCGACGTCCACGATCAGTCGTCGAAGATGAAACGACAAGTGGCGTGCCTATGATATATTCAATTAAAGTCGCCCTCCAGGTATAAATTCATTTTATACAAAATGGCGGCAAAGATTTAAAAAAGTAATAATATCGAAACTTCAAGGTTGAAATTTACGTTGTTTTTAATCTTGACAACATTGATGAAAAGTTTTTATAAAAAAGAATTCGCTTAAGTACTTTTTTCTTTTCCCACCCAGGGCATCCAAATCACGGCTACTACACCATCTTGTACTGGCATCCGATTGAAGACAGGTGAACTTACCATGGAGATCACCAATCAAAGTCCCGCATCATCTGTTCTTTCTGTACCATGTAAGAGTGATGTCCTAATTCTGTCCTCGTTTCTCAAATATTTCTAATCTAGATTTTACAACCAAGGATGTGTCACTCTTGGAAAAAAAGCAATGTGTTCTAAGCGCTTTTTAATTAGCTGGGTTTTTTTAATCAAACTATCCTTGGAAATATTCTGTAGTTTTGAAGAATATTTTCTAAAAATGTTTTTCTGTCTATTGTTAAAGAGTTGTTCTTTTCTAACGAAAGGTTTGTTGTTCTCTAAGGCTAAACTATGCTTCCTGGAATAAAGAGTTTATTTTCCTGGAAAGTAACAACACCTTCTGGCATAAACTGGATTCTTTTCCCTTTTATAGATAAAATATGATATTTTTCTTCTGTTAGATAATCCTGTTAAAGTTTATGGACAAGCCCAAGTGGACATCAATGTGGCGCTTGGTTATTTCAACAAGGTTAAAATCTTAATTATTTGTTTCCAGTCTCCAAATTAAAATGGAAAATGCCAAAGTAAGCGTCAAACCTATTACAAGTGAAAACAGGTCACAATCATTTGGTGGCAATAACGTTATTGGGTTCTATTACTGATTCCGCTTCAACTGTATCCTAACATCTATCCCCCCCACTAATCTTTTTCTCATTGTTTTTAGAATGCATTCTCCTCCAATGAAAATGTGTATTCAGTGTACGCAAATTTTGAGACATCCCTTGGAATCAGTAATCTTCTTAAGGTAACACAATATGCAGTTCATATGAATTTTCTCATTGAATCCTTAAAAGTTTCATACTTCCATGTATTTATGTAACCAGACGTTTCTCTTTCAATTGCCGCCCGGGACCCAATTTTTTCCCGATTCTAAAATAGCTTTAAGTTAATTCAATGCATTATAACAGCAAACCATGTTGGTAAAGTTTAAAAATTTCTAAGGCGCAGTTACAGCGACAGCCAAAGGTTAGTATATACATTAGACACAATTCCTATTGTGTCACAGTATATTGTATAAAATGGTGTATGAAAATATCCACGATCTTGAGGTAAATAATTCCAAATTTCCATTCAGGAAAAGCAAGAAGCCCAATTGGACAAAGAAACGATCCTGGTGACATTGAGTAAGCCACAATTGTTCGTGATGCCGTCAGCAGTTGACAAAGGTGTCCTGGTTTATTTACATTACAAGAATGCTTACGAATACTGGATGGAACAAAGAACGGTACTCAAATCAGAGGTAACAATTATTAACCATTAAGACCCCCCCCTATCCTCTCTATAGGAACCCGAGAGTATGAGAGTTATGGCATCAGTGACATAAATTGTTTTTAGGTTAGGATTTGATTCATTCTTTGTACTTTCATTACAGTTTCCAGCAGTTGCTGAACATATTCTGAACAAGATTCCACAACAACCTAATGTGGAATTATCAGGTTACCTCATACTTCAAGTCACCGTAGAAGGACTAGGAGTATGCCTCCCCATAAAAGACGCACAAGTAAGCAAACTAAACTGCTTACCTATCTAGTAAAATATCTCCATAAAACTTTATATTAGTACTATAGTTGCTTAGCATTAGTTAATGCAAATGCAGTTTTTATGTTCATATGTTCGTTGTCTGGACAGGGCCTATAGTCTAGATTTCCCGAGTCTTAACACAAATATGTTTTGTCAAGGTCTACGAATTAAACTAAACCGGACCATAACGACATAAGATATATATAAATATTTTTCATAGTGATTATACAACTCATTTTTATATTCAGCCTCAAGCCGGCGTTAATGCTAATGTTCTAGTGCAAAACAACTTTGCAGGTAATACTCAACTTTACACATTTTAACTGAACAATATAATTATATCCATTGGTACTTATTTTTTTTCAATTTCTCCTACCGGAATATCGATAAATTATATCTGAGAATCCTTGAAAATAAACTTCTTTGGAGGGGTTATTTTTTGTTGGAACGAATTGGTCGATTTGTTTTCATATTGAGTTTGCGTTTCCATAGATACTGAACCTGGTCCCGCTTTGTTGGTGACCGCGTATGAAGCGTCAGTGACGTGTTGCAGCAGTGGTTCGTTTGTCAGTACTGGTCACTTAAAGAAATTTTGTTTACGACTTGCTGATAATTTCAATCACATGGAAGAAACGTGGTCAATAGACGAAGGAGACATTATGAATACATGTAAGAATTTTTTTTTGTCAACTCCATTATTCGGGGAATTGGAAGAAATTGAAAGAGATCGTATAAAACCCAGTGGAAAAAATACTCACTTATTTGGAGAAATGTTTTTTTGTTTTTTTGTATTTTTATTGATAATAGAAAGCACTCCTTCACTGTGATGTATTTTGCCGGATTGGTAAACACTGAAAGATAATTTTGTACGTGAACATTCATTGTTTATTCTCTCTTTCTTCCTTCTTCTTAGATACAATACCTGAGGGCACCTATCAATTATGCTCAAGGACAAGTAAGCCGGAAAATCAACAGGGACAAGGTATAAATAGATTACGTTGTTCTTACTGAAGATGGTCTTCTATCGAGTTTTAACCTATACAATATTTTACCAATTAAACAAGGTTTGGGAGTTGTATCATTTTCAACCATTTGACTATTTTTGGTCACTCTTACCGTCATTCTTAATTCTTATTGTTTTTGTACGTCAGACGTACGACCAGGTAAATGGGTGATGACATTATTTTGGAATATGTGTGGTGTTGACATCCACCTGGATACGAATATCGGCAACCGGTTGAGTTTACTCACCAAGGCTCTCACCACACTCACTGGAGAATCTGACGTGGCCGATATCTCATCAGTAGCTGAGGATTTCGAGACGTTGAAAGAAAAGACGAAAGGAGCTGAGGCAACTGATAGTACTATTGTCCAAGATGTGGTCGACGGAGGAAACGAAAAGAAGAAGAATAAACGACGAAAATCATCTTTTCATAATTTGTGGGAAGAAGACACTCTAGAGAAACAATTGTTGATTCAAACGAGAACAGTTAATCAGCTGAGGTACAATTAAATCTAATAACCCTTCCTCCTCCCAGTTCAAACAATTAAAACCTTACTTTTTGTTTGTTCATAGTGAAATGATATGTTAACTAATAGTGCAGTCGAAGGAATTTTTTGGACTTGATATTTTTCACACAAAGGGTTTGTCGGTAACCGTTCCTTTACATTATAAAGTTTCGGTATCCGGTTATTTATTGGATTGGATAAAGTACTGAGGACTACTCAGTTGAACAGGTTTTTATATTGGGATCCATTTATTGTATTTTTTGCATTTGCAATGTTTAACAGAAAATATATATTTTTTTTTTTTGTGGGGGGGTGTAATGGTTTGCAATTTCCGAAAACTTTCGTCTTTTCTTGTTGCAGACGAAATGATGCGCATCCAGATGTTATCAAACGAGAAGTGAAACAACTTCAGGAAATTGAGAATGCTCTTTCTAAAGAATTTTTCAAAGATGTAAAGAAACGGTTTCGCAGGAAAACCAGGCGAACAACCATGGACGCGAATTGGAGGCGAAAGTCTTTCAACAGTCGTAATTCCGCATTATTTTTGCAGCCGAACGGGGAAGATAGCCCGAAAAGAAGTCGCAGTACTAGGATTAAAAGTACACATGTACGCTCGCAGAGTTTAATTGAATTGGAGGATTCTAGTACCATGGACCAAATTGATGGGCCTTTTGTAGAGACAATTGACTTTGATACAACTCAATTTAAATCGCCACCGAGAAGGAGAGTACTAGATCTTGATCTTGATGTTCACGAAGATGTACCACCAAAATCTCCATCGCAGGTGAAATTTTCGGAAAGTACGAATGACGTTCGTTCAGAAGCGTCTGATACGAACAGATCAACGGCTGTCACGGCGTCTGAAGCTCTTGATTTCGAATTCAATATGGTGATTGATATCGAATCAGGGAAATGTACACTTCATTCGGGTACAGCGGAATTTCCTGGAAATGATCCCCTAAGCAAGTAAGTATTCCCTAAATCATTATCAAAATTATCTTCTTTTTATACAGTATGACCTGCCAAGTGAAAATACTGCCGTGGATAATGGGAAACAAAAGAAACGGTACCGTAAAGCATAGATTTAGCGCCCCCTATATAAACGCCCCCTTAGAATAAGCGCCCACGCGATCCTGCTGATAGGGGTGCTTATTCGAATTTGTAATCATTTTCGCAGCAATAAACCTTCCTTCCTTTTATTTTTCAAAACGATTAGCATTACTCCCCGTTATCATTCCTTTCTTTGTTTTGACAAGAAAGAAATATTAAAAATATTTTAATAATACTTCCTTTTCCAAACTATTTCCAGAGATACAACCGATAATACGAGCGGTAAACCACGGAGAACGTCTGAACCTACTGAACCTCCCCAACAACAACAACGACGACACCGCCCCTTGCGTACGATGCGATCAGCGGGTAACATTTTAAACAACAGTGGAAATGCAGGACTCACCTCAGAGCATACTGTACTTCTGATGCCCGGTGTCAAAGTGCGCTTATACTACCTCTCTAAATTCTCAACCGAATCTGTCAAGAATATATCCACTGATTTGGGCGATAATCTTTCAGTGGGTGGCGCAAGCTCCGTTAACCGCCCGCTTTTAAATAAATCCGCCTCGCTCAACGTTTCTGTGCAAGTAGAATCACTTTCAAAAGAAACGATCGTCAAACCGTCATTACTCGACTATCTCGAGAAAGCTTTCGAGCCGATCATGATGACAGCCGATACAGACGATAATGTTTCGTCGATCGATAACGAATCCGCGGTCGGTACCGGTTCGATGCTCTCCTCCTCAGGGTCGAGTATGTACTCCTTCCCCGTCGATGTTGTGGTATTGATTCGAGTCCAGCCTTCAGATATTCGGTTCAGTTGTTTTCCGATATCGAAAGTTGAATGCTTACTAAGGATTCCTTCGTTAGATTTCGCGATCACTTCTACTCCTCCGACCGCTCCATCGACATCCGGGTACGCTGCTATGCGGAAGAAAACCGGTAGACCCCGTACATCTACCAGTTCCACACATCAATCAAACTCGTCTACAGAAACAAACGATGTCAAGTCTGGGATGGGCTTTACTGTCTGTTTAGCCAAGTTCTCGTTTTGTATTTTTCATCCTTACGGTAAACAATACGGAAATACCGCTGATACGCGCAGCTCCGGAATGTTTTCTGACCGCCGGAAAGATTCGAGATCATCCCGGAATCAACCGATATCCGGGCGGAAAGATTCACTCAGTTTGAATGTTGAGTTCATTAAATTCAATTTGTCGAGGAATATTACCAAAAACTTGGACGACCAAAAAACAACCGTAAAAATATCAGGTATGTCTAGTTCTTCGCTATTCCAATGAAATAAAGCCTCTTTTCTTTTATGTTTTTTTGTTGTTTTGTACTCGATCCATGATGATTTGAAATATGAACAATTGTCCTTTTATTAAGCCTTAACTTTATATGAAATTCATGACACTTCACCATTAGCAATCTGCGACATTGGTTCAGCCGCATTCAATTACGACATGCGCCGCTTGAACGAGATCCTCGATGTCCCAAAAGCATGGTACAAACGAAGCTTAATGCAACGTTTATTCTTGGGTAAAGAAGGAGCTTATGCTACCCAAGCTTCGATCAACCAAACAGCAAACAAAACACCTGCCGAAACAAAGCCTATAGCGGTGATCGAGCCCATCTTACCAACCACACCAGAAACACCTAGGACATCGAGATTGTCAAAAGGTCAACTGACAGAAAAAAGAACACCAGGTAGAATTTCAAGAATTTTCGATTAACCATTAAATCATTCCCAAAAACTAGGTTTCCTCCCCCTCAAAATTCTTAAAGGTTTTTGTCACGGCCAGGGGTGGGACGGAAAAATGACTATGCTGACTAGTGGATTTGATTATTTCCAGAATTCAAGATCCAAGAGCTAGTATAAGAATATATAATAGCACAAATTAACTGTTGCATATAAATGTAAATGGTCTAATGGTATAAATAATTTCCTCAAAAAACGGACTTAAAAGGTATACTTTACTGACTGTGTGTCAAAGGATGTCTCTGGGCATGAACAGAAACATAAACAAACATGGTATCAAGTCAGTCCAAACCACTCTAAAATGTGCCCACAGTCCCTAAAGATTCAGGTACCGAACGACTGGGTGCACCCACTAAAGACTAACTTGACAAGAACAAAAAGGGAAAAAACTAAGGCTAATAGGATAATAGGACCAAGTCAGCCAGAACCACTATGTGCCCACAGTCCCCTAAACAACTCAAATAGGATACCGAACGACTTTACTTTTCTATTGGCTAACACTTATTATTAGAGATATACAGAATGATCAATTTTATCATGTTTATATGTCTTCTAAAAATAAACTAGCAAAATACCGGCATCTTAAGTATCAACTTTGTGAATTCCCGTAAATCCACTTATATTAGAGTATTTAAGATTATCTCTTTTTTTTAATTTAGTGTTGACACATCGAAGGGCTGTCAGTAGTGGAACGTCATTCTTAAGCAATCTCGTCACCAGTCCCTTTGCAGCTCCAAAAAGCGCTGCCACACCCAGAAACGAAAATATGTACCTCTTTGATTTCATATCAAAAGGTTTGTTTGTATAAAACTATTGTTTGACTGTATGATTCTTTTTTATATATTAATACTTTGGAGGTTGATTTCAGCGAAAGGTGCCATTCTTTATAATTCAAGCCATGTGCACTTGCGGAAAAGTAGTTTAATCGGCGATGCAATTGAAACAAAAACCTATATGGCCTAGACAGGACCAATGTACGGCGATACGGAAAATTGTTGTCTACTTATAAGATACGTAGATTCTGACAGAAAACCTTCTGGAATGTTCTGCGAGGAATCAATAAGAAAAATTAAAGAGGAAAATAATTATGATTGTCTTGTCATAGAATCGAAGAGTCTTAACGATAGTATCAGCAGTGATATCTCCAATGCTGGTATGGATGTAACAGACGGACCAGCAAATGCAAGTCTGACACCAACATCAGAATGGGAGACAAGAGTTGTTGTTGCATTCAACGTAGCACGTGTTGATGTTTCTACCAACATGGGAAATATCATGGGACAAGCAATGTAAGAGGGTGTCTATATGTTTCAATTCATGTTTTGTCAAAACCTCATAAAATAGACTGGAAGAATAAGGCATTTGATGAAATTCGCCTCGGTTTTACAAACACATTTAAGAGACTTTTCTATAAAAGAACGACTGAGCATGAATTGAAACGCTAACTATATGTAAGGCTTTTATCTTCGTTCAAATTTAAGAAATGACAACCAGTTATTTGTCAACCAGTTTTGTGACCTCTCGTTGACTTCTATTTCCTTTTCTTCGCAGATGGAGTACGAATGACTTACGATCGAATGCAAGTGTACTGCTAAACAATGCTGGATTGAGTACCGCATCTTTTGATTTGGTAGTACGACAAGGTCTCTTAGATGCTCATGGTGGAGTTATTGGTGGATACGTAGAACTACATGAAATAGCTGTTGACGGTCAGTTTATTACACATTAAATAATATTTGTAGTTGAGTTGTTTTTATTTCACGAGTAAAGTTCGTAGGATTGTTGAATTACTCCTCAAACTCTTAAGCTTGGATTGGATTGTTGGATTTTGATTTTTATTCAAATTAGGAAAATTTGTGGAGAATTTTGGCGCCACTCCTTTTCATTGTGCAAATATCGGTATGAAAAATGGCGAGGTTCGTCTCGATTACATGGGTTCAAGTATTATTATGGCGTCACTGTCTTCGTTTCGATGCAAATTGGAAGACCATTGGTTGATACCTGAACATTTCTCAGAACAAAGTTGTAAGTATTGATTCAGTGAGAGTTTCGTATTCCTATATAAATTCAATAGGAGCTATTTTGATATACGCCCATACGTCCAGCGCCATCTCCCCGCAAGCACATGGTGCGTTATACCGTCGTACGCCTAACTTGGCCAACGTCCAAATAACGTTGAATTAACATTTATACATTCACTAGGGAGGATACAAATATTGATCCAAAAGTTGTATCAGCAAACGTCCAAAGAAATCAGTAAGACATTTTGACGGTTCTGTTACATTTTCCGATAAATTGTCACAATGATTACATAACCAATTCGAGCTGGAAAATCTTCAAGTTATGACGTCAATACTAGTCAGGCAAGCCCTCCTCTCGCTTATGCTTCTTCTCTTCGAACGCGAAGCGCGAGCGTCGGGTCCAGCCCGATTTATGTTAGTCCAAATATTGGACTAGAGCTGATTTGCTGAACTCAGCTGAATTTGCTGATCAAATTATGATCAAATTGTAAGAGTTTTATAGCTCAGGCGCACCGTAGGGAATTGACGTGATAAGTATTCAAACAAATAAATCTTTTAGGGATAAAATAGTCAGTGATTAGTGTATTCCCATTTGCAAATGAGTTGTCACTTTTCTATACTAATAATTTACAAGTTAAACATTTAAACTTTCCTACAAAATAATAATAGATTTTGTGAAATCTGACTCTTATTACTTTAATCGGAGAAACTTTCGCGAATCGCGATTTTGAAATTTATTTTTGGTGTAATTATGACCTTTAATTTCACCAGACAAACTTTCGCGATTCGGCGATGTAGACAATTTCAGTGGATAAACTTTCGCGAATGAACGATTTCAAATTTTTCGCGAGATAAACTTTCGCGCGAAATTCGCGCTTCGCACTCGAAGAGAAGAAGCATAAGCGAAAGGAGGACTTGCCTGGCTACGTCAATACTCGAGATCTATTAACCCTAAATGTTTAACTCGTCAAAAAATGTCTCCGAGAAAGTGAGAATAAGCGGTTAAAAAATAAGGTGACATTATTTTTAAGAAATTTACTTTAATTTAGGGATATTTATGAATATGAGTCATTTCAGTGAAGTCCCAAAGCGAATTTATATTTTAATTTATTTTGTGTTTGGGATCAATATTCGTATAGAGAATCTCCAAATGTGACAAATTTCAATTTTCTTTTTTTTCATTTGTTCTTATAAAAGCTGACGCTGGTAGAAGTGACACATCGTTTAGTAGTACATCCGCCAAGAAACAAGAATTCAAATCGTGTGAAATTTACATCAACTGCGATACACGTTGGGATGAACTCCAACTCATCATCTCCAGGTCGACAGCAACTGATTTATCCAAAATGGCAGTGAAGCTGCAGGATTTCTTAGACCAGCAACATCGAAGTGGGATTCGCGCTTTGAATACACTTCAACAGTCCTCCTCACCTGGCTACTACTCGTCTATTCCAATGGCAAGTCTGGATGAAGAAGCGGACAGTACTTCAGTGGACAACGAATCAGGTAATATAACTTATAAACAACACTACGTTGGAGTACGTTCGTGCGTTATTGAAAACGTCATTCACTTTGGTTACTCTCTCAATAGAAACATACTCTC
>JAYRBV010010235.1:0-14119 GCA_036023255.1 Mitrocomella polydiademata
GATCTCTTGGCTCAACTGCTTAAAATTTCTCGAAATTGTTTTCTTACTTCAGCAAATAATTACTATGGTTATTTCATACGTAGTGGGCATTTTTAGCAAAGGCTACTTGCTAGTTTGTAGTAAAACCTGAGAATGCAGCCAGGTCCTCTTTTTTTTCCACCGTATTTATAGCACAGCGTACAGCGAAGCGAAGCAAAAACGGGCCTGAGCACGAGAGTTACTAGTAGCTAGAACTCTATTTATAATGTTCATCATGTAGCTAGTTGTGTATATCGAGGTGAATGATGAAACAAATTAAATACTTCATTATAAATCTTCAAAGGTTTTTGAACAAAAAATAACTTCAATATGTTTGTGTACGGTCAAGAATGCTATTAATTGCTTATACTTTCTCTTGCAGAACATATAACAAGAGTGCACGAAAAACTACCAACACTTTTTCAACCTTACCAGAATGTATTGAATCAGATCAAAACCTTGTATAAAGAAAGTGAAACAAAACTAGTTCTGGTTGGTGAAACTTGCATAGGAAAATCAACAATTGCTAAAGCGTACTATGATCAAAATAAAGGAAGCGTTGCTTCTTCACTGGTTTGGATTAATGCAAGAAATTCTGAAACGATGGAAACGTCTATCATTGTAGCAGCAGAAAGTATCAAACTTAACGTCAGAAGAAAAGACGAAAAATTCAAGAAACCGATGGTTCTGGTGAAAGAGCTTCACCAGCACTTCCAGAACTCATCGAAAACTGTTTTGTATGTTTTTGACAATGCAGACGACGAAAAATGTATCAAAAAGCTTCTGACAGTTGTAGATAAGTCATCTTTTGTTATTGTCACCTCCAGAAATAAACTATGGCCAAAGTTGTACACGCAAATAGACATTGGTAAATTGAAGGATGACGAAGCAAAACAAATATTGGTACAGCGAATTCAACAAAATCTGACAAACACTCAATTTGAGAACATTCACCAGATGATTATACAACCGTTCTTACTGAGGATTTTTATCGAGCTAGTTAACCAACCAGAATGTGAACTCGAACAAACGATTGCAGATTACAAAAAGTGGTGTGCATATATTCGATCAAAAAATGAAGCAATCGATGAAGACACTGCAAACTGTTACTCGATCATCAAAGTGATCTTGGAGAAGATTGGAGAGGAAGATTCAGATGAAGAGAAAATTGCTCATCAAAACTTGGTTGGAAAGTTGTTTAAAACTATCAGCAAATCTGAAGGAAATACAGTCAGTCTGGATTTCTTTGTGAGGGAGCTTGGAACTGCAGAAAGCTTTGTTCTAAAAACAATGGAGAGCCTTCAGAAATATGGTATAGTTGAGTTTATAGATAACAGAACAGTTGAAATACCATCATTACTACAATTAGCTGCTGAAGAATTTCGAAAAGAAAAAGGTTAGTATATTTGTGAATTCTAATCTATATAATATTACCGTAAGAGATTTTCTTCTTTTAACCCAAAATACAACCAAGGAAGAAAGTAATCCGTTAGGGTCGATTCTTTGCCCGGGGTTTCTTTTATCTTAATCCTACATTTTTTGTACAGCTTTGTATATTTTTATACCTCCGTGGTTATCTCAACGGCCGAATAAGGATTCAATACAACGACTTCACACCATTGACGTCAAACAAAGTTCGAATCAAAGTCGCGCTGTTTTTTTTATAGAACGCTGAGCGATGGATGGGGCGCGGTAGCAGCGCGTGGTATATTAAAAGCGCACAGCGTTCATGTTTTATTATTTTATTTTATTTTTTGTTGTATGGCGTAAGCAGTGTATATTTGGAGCGTTCGACGCTGCATTAGCAGCTAGTTGATATATAATTTCCCAACGCTTAAAGATCTTAATAGCTATATAAATTAAAAACAATTCGTTTCACATAATTTTTAATTCTCAGAAAGTACATAACATCTAACATTTTATAAATAACAAAATAACAGTGATAAAGAACAATTTCATTAAAATTAAGCAAAAAGCTTTTCGGTATTAAACCATCTTAGTTGCTGTAAGTAATATCATACGTAGAAATTCCTTGAAAGCATTTATACAATAACATATTACATAATACATATGAAAAGTAAAAAGGTTAAAAGCTAGCTAAATTACTTTACATATGTAGTTGACAATGACCACTGGACAGTGGTCGAAACGTTCTACGACTTTACTGTAAATAAAACTGTAAATAAATAAATTGTATAAAAAACAAAAAATGAAGCTTAAGTTATATTTTTATCATAAAGAAGCCAGATTTTGAAATCACTAAAGTCAGCTCAATAAATGATCTCCCAGTCAGTCTATTAGATTGCATCTGTTCTTTTTTTCAACCTTAGTTACTTTGGCAAAGGATGATCAAACATGCACAATACTTCAAAGATCTCGAGACGTTTTACAGACCATCTTGCACAATTTCTTTCCGATACAACCAAAAGACCTGTTTGAATCTCTAATGGAACATCATCTTGGAATTGAGAATCTCTTAAAGAATAAAGAGATAACAGAAAGTGAATACGTTTCAATCTTTCTATTATACGAAGAAGAAAGATCTTCAAAGAATTTCACTTTTCAGCTGTTGTACAAGTTAATAACAAAGTTCTGTAATCTGAGAGAGCCTAAGACAAGCTGGGAAAGAATGCCAAATTACAAAGAGAGAACATTGGAGGCCAATATAGTCAGACTTCGTATAGGCTATGAAATGTTTGAAAAAGTAGGGAGTTTATCTTGTGAAATGCAGGACCTAATGGTGCATACGTTATATGACCTTGGCTTGGACGAAAATGATTGCAATATCTTGTTTTCCCTGAGAACAAACCGTGTCATGAAAGTAATTAAAGATTTCAGTGGCCGTCAAGATGATTTACAAAGCATTGAAAACAAAATTGAAAATGGAGAATCTGAGAGAAAAAGATTGCTGATATCTGGTGGTTTATCAGTTGGGAAAAGTGAGACTGTAAAGGCTTACTACGAACGCAACAAATATAGCTTTGATGGCAACTTACTCTGGATTAACTCTACAAGTCAAGAACTTTTAGAGTTGTCATTTAGGAACATTGCAAAACAACTAGACCTTCCAATTTATGACGACTATGGAGAAGTAAAGCATATAATACCAATTGTCAAAGCAGTACATAAGAGACTCAAATCAGTCAAAGTGCTGTATGTTTTTGACGGAGCCCAAATTGTTAAAACAGTTAAAAAGTTCTTGACTGGGTACAAACCATCTGTGACTGTGGTCACTAGTTGCAGTCAGGATGTTTCTGATTCTTTTGAAATAATTCAAATCATCAAACCGTGTCGTGAAGACATGGAAGAAGTTGTAGGAAAGAAATGCACCACCGATAAACATCGCCGGGAGTTACTAGAACTCGCAAACAACTCTCCACTTACCGTGCAACAAATGCTCTCCTATATTTCAATCCATCCAATTGAGACGAGCGTGTATATTCAAAAGGTAAAAACACAAAAACTCAAGTTCATGAAAGACGATACAGGAATTGAAGGAGATGTAGCGGTGAATATTGCTGTTATCAACCTCTCCTTGATAAAGATTATCAACGAGGAAGATAGTAAGTTACCAAAACATATTCTCGATGTTCTTGCACAGTGCAAGGAAAATTCTATTACCGTTGAAAATTTGAAGAAGAAAATTTCTGGAAATGTTCAGATTGGTCATCTACAAAAGGTTATCGTGACGATGCAAAAATATTCAATATTGAGTATGAATTCTGACAAGTCGATCATAATAGTTCCTTCAATGGTTCAACACTCGTGGCAGATTAAATTAAAAGGTATGTTCCGAGAATGATAATTTTAGATAACTTTTTATTTTTTAAAACTTCACAATATCGGGGTTTTCAGGTATACAGAGTGTCCCGGAAAAATTTGTACGCTGCGACTACTTCGAAAAGTAGATTATACGTGTATATAAAAACTGACATTATCTACTTATCACACTTCCAATGTCGTAAATACCAAATACATCTATTTTATTGTTTAATTTTTATATAAAAGGCGTGCATGTTACTTCATGCTAATATCCATAATGCTAAAGGGAATTTCATTCGTAGTCAATATTAAGTTTAACATTAAACGATGACATTCACACCTTTGGGACGTATCAACAACTCAAAATCTTTTATATGTCATTTTATATTATACATTAATAATTGTTTTGCCAGTCTGCACGTAGAAATATTGCACGAAGCTGGCGTACAGATCGAGCTTGCGAGGTCTATGCGTAGGCTGAGGGCAATATTTTAAGTACAGACAGGCAAACACAGTTATTATTGTATTTATTAACTATTATTAATTTATTAATCCTTTGCGCAGGGAAAAACCCAAATATTTACACTGGGGAGAAATTTCGAATATATTTCGAATGCGAACATTCGAATGAAAGGAACAACTGTTGCATTGTTTGATTGTTGTTGTTTAAGTATTTGTTGAATGGTGGGAGTTTCTTTCGTTGTATTTCTTTTGAAGCAAACTATTTAATGCATTATAAAGTGTTTTTTATTTGTTTACATCTTTCACTTGGCTGCCATTTTGGAATCAACCGATCTGTATTTACGGAATATTAACTTGTTAGGGAGGTTTGTACGAAGAAATATTGCCTGAAGCCGGAGTACAAGAACGAGCTTGCGAGGTCCTGTACGCAGGCTAAGGGCAATATTTCAAGTACAATACCGACCAGTAAACAGTTAATATTCCTTTTATTAACTTGAAACTTGATATGTTCTCCACTCGTCAAGATGCAAACTGCAAGAAACTGCTCCCAGGGAGAACCTTATGTTTTCGAATGCATTTACTTTCGAATATTTTGATTTGACGTTTGGGAACATACAACGAATGTTGAGAAGTGAAATGTTTTGATTGCGTTCTGAATATTCTTCTACCTATCTCTTTAGCATTGTTGTACTTTGTTTACATCTTAAGGAGGCTGCCATCTTGCGTTGCTACGTTAGCCCGGTTAATATGGGAAAATATTGGCCCGTCGGCAAGGACATTTGACCAATCAAAACGCACGAAAAAGTCATATTAACCGGCATACGGAACAACCAGTTAATAACGCTTCATACAGACCAGCTGTGATCCAATCAAAACACTTGCATTTTTCCCGTATTAACTGGATGACGTAATCACCAGTTAATGAATACACATATTTCTACTTTTTGAAGTAGTCGCAGCATACTAATTTTTCTGGGACACTCTGTATATGTGGTTTATTTACCCTGAAAACCCTGGTAAATTGTTTGTTTATATCAAGGTTAATAACGTAGGTTTAACCTGGATATTATTACCAGGGAACAACATTTGAACATAAGAATATTCGAACGTCCACTTTTTTCATTTCTTTGCCCGCAATGCAACTACTTCTTTTGAGAAATGTCATGTTTATTTTACTTATGAAACAATATGTCTGGGAACTAAAGACAACAAAAACAGCACTTAGTACTAGTTTTTACAGGTTTATATCAATTGTTTTCCTGGAATTTAATTCCCAGACAACCCATCATAACAGTTATTTTCTAGTCAGAACTTTAGTGTAAATTACATTAAAGTTCTGACTGATTTAGAACATTCTGAATATATACACCACCACGGTACTAACCGCCTGACTGTATCATAAAAACCGCGTGCCCTCCTCTGTTCCAAGGCCCTATTTCCCTTTATATTGTATATTAGACCTTCTTTTTGACATAACTAGTGAACATTATTGCTTTTATCTTAAAAACCTATCAGCTCGTTTTGACTATACTAACATCTATACATCATCTGTATTTCATTAATCTATTATTCTTTCAGGTTTAAATGTTCTCCTTAAAGAGATCCAGCAGGAAAACGACGAATACAAGCTTCAAAAGGTGTCAGCCCGTGCAACTAAAGCTTTACTAAGCATTTTTCATGACGATTGTAAATTTTCAAAAGACCCGAAGGAACTTTACAAACAATTAACCAAACGTAGGAAAGTATTGAAAGACCTGAGAAGTAAAGATCGTCTTAACGCGAGAGAATACGAGAAGCTTCTTCCAAGTGACCATGAAACTGATTCAACCACATTCGACATACCTTTGCTATACACCTTGCTGATCAATCTTGGGGATTTTCCCTCGGTTGAAGAGAAAATTAGTGAGATCAACTCTTGGGAAAAGAAGAAGAGACACGAAGGAATGATTGAAGGAAGATTACAGACAATTAGATCTGCAATGATAAAAGAACTAATTATGATAGGTGTTGATGAAAACGAGCTGACAAATCTTATAAGTACATTGCAATTTGGTATGTTACGTCCTGTGACCTACTTCTCTGGGCGGAAAGAAGAAATCGATGCTATTCAAAAGATCTACGAAGAAAGAAAGGTCAACAAATTGGTTATCCACGGTGCTACTTGTATTGGTAAAAGTGAAGTGATAAGAACGTACTTTGAACAGTATGAAGATTATTACGGCGGTAACATACTCTGGATCAGATCAAGCAATGAAAAAGAGTTGCGGAGATCTTTTGAAGAGATTGCCAAAGAACTAAGAATTGATATCGAACATGGACAGGACACCAAAACTATTGTTCGGAATGTGCACAGCTATTTTGCAACGGATCGAATTTTGTACGTTTTTGACGATGCTCCTAATGAAAAGATTATTGTGAAATACCTTCCTGAAAATGTATCTTCCTTCACAATCGTAACATCACAATGTTCTGATTGGACCCCAAATTTTCATAAAATACATTTCCAAGGTTTGGAAAAAACAGCAATAAAGGAAATGATCAACCGAGTAACTGGTGATGGTATAGAGGATACAACAGAAACATTGGCTGAACTAGTCGATGGTAACCCAGCTGTCTTGCGCAAAGTGTTGAATGTTTTTGAAAACTGGAATATAGGAATTAAACAATTCGTAAAGATAGCTAGTGATGACCTGGCAACAGTTTTACAACATGATCACATCATGGAGAGAGAAAAATCATACTTGACGAGTGTCGTTCTTGCTTTAAATCGCTTCAAAGAGCAAGAAGAGAGTGAATTTTCAAAGGAAGTATTGGTATATCTATTAGATTTGAATAATCAACGCGTCTCTCTTGACATTGTTGTTGAGAATTTCCAACAGAAGAATAGAATCGAGATTGAATCAGCGCTCCAAGATTTGGAGAATTATTCTTTGGTTACTTTGATTGAAACTACGAAAGGAATAACAGTTGTCATCAGCCGCTTGTTAAAACAAGCTGTTAAAGCAGAATGTAGAGGTAAGACACTTTGACAAAATGTCCTGTTATTTTGATGCTATTTTTCGAAGTTCATTCTATAATTATTCTATAAATAAGGAAAAGACTCTTGTTCTACTAGTTATGTTCTAGTTCTGCTAAAGATATTTATTTCTCTGTGTGTTCCTTATATATCGCTCCTTAACATTTAATGGTAAATTATATCTACACATATAATCAATTATAATTATTCTATAACTGATGTATTGAATAACCTTTTGATATTTAGAAAGATGTAAAGAAATCGTGGAAAAGGAATTATTGAATACAAAAAAAGTATTGCAAAATTTATTATGTTGCATTCTTCCAGCAAAACCAAAAGTACCAGAGGCAAATAAATCTACCCAATTTTTATTTAGCTTACCACTCCTCTGTAAACTATTAACAAAATATTTTCACACGCTAGAGCCCGGTAGAGGTTGGACAGGAAAACCCCGAGAAGAAGATATGTGGAAGATTGCAAATATTGTCTCTATACATTACCTTTACCATGCGTATAGGAAAAACCAAGAACACTATTTGTCATCAGAGAAAGAATATAAGAAACTTTTGACATTGCTTAAGGTATTGTTATTGAGCCTGGATGCAAAGAGTGAAAACATCGCAACAGCCCCAAATAATTCCATCTTTGAACGCTTAGATCCCGTACAATTCTTTGTTGGAAGGAAAGAAAAACTAAAAGAAATGCATCAGGTTTTAACAAAATGTGATCACAGGAAATTTTTGCTTGTCTTTGGCGAAAAGGGTGTCGGAAAAAGTGAAATCGTTAAAAGATATTACCATATTTACAGAAAAGACTTTTATGATGATATTCTTTGGATCAATGCAAGTAGTGGCGCTTTACTTAGACGTTCCTTTGAAGACATTGCCGAAGGAAGTAAGATTAAAAAAACCGATTCATATGGGAATCATTTGTCATTCGAAGATATGATTAAAACTATACATGAATTATTCGCTTCAAAAACAACACTCTATGTATTTGAAAATACGGAAAGTTATTTTTTGATAAAGAACTTTTTACCAGGCAGGCATGACTGTTCCGTACTTGTAACTTCTTCTAACGATCGTAGTTGGACTGAAAAATTTCAAATATTACCATTATCACCTTTTACAGATAAAGAAGCGACGGATTTTTTCAAAATCACAATCCACAAATCTACACAGACCATTGAAGAGCATATACACAAAGTAATCAACCTTGTAAGAGCCCTCCCCTATACCTTATACCAAATATCTTGGATTCTTCAAAGGAAGGAATACACAAGCTTAACTGATTTGGTTGACGAAATAAAACAGAAAACAGAAATCTTGAAAAAGGAAAATATCTTGGAAAACGAGTCGCTAGCAGTTTGTACAATGGTTTGGGAATGCTTACAAAATGAACATCCACTATCTATTTTGTTGCTCAATACGATGAACCCATATCAATGTTATACAGAAGAGAATGATTTGATTAACAGATTCTGTCTTATCCATAGCCAAAGCAAAATATGTAGAGAATTGAAGATATTGACGACAGCAGGCTTTATATCGACTCGTATCATCAATGGGAAAAATGTGATAGAAGTTAATTCTTATGTGAAACTTATCATCTCCAATCAAAAAGGTGAGGAAATTTATATACTTCAAATTTGCACGACAATATGCTTTCAAATAGTTCTATTCTAAAACTTCGGTCTACAGAGTGTCCCAGAAATATTTACAAAATTTGAAATGCAAGTAGATGAATTAAAACACTTTATATTAGTAATAGGCTACATAATATTAAGACTTAAACAAATGTATCTTTATCTCATTGTATTGTGAGTCCTGACAAAAGGCATTCAAATAACCATTGTTATACATGAGGCTTTCAAATAACCATTCTTAACCATATTTTTTGTATAAAAAAGATCTATGTTTTCTCAGGGACCTTGTTTTTTATGTACTCTAGAAAAACGTGAAGTACAGATTGGTTTACCTTATTAATGTTTAATGTTTACAATTTATTTTAGGTCAACCTGGGAACAAGTTAAATTTACAAAACTCGAAAAAACTACAAATGTTTTTGCCTAAAGCCAGGAATGTTCTTCGAAGGCTACTTCATAAGAAGTTTTCAAAAGATCCCAAAATACTTTACACTCAGCTTGATCAGTTAAGAAAACAGATAGATCAAACTAAAATTGACAACAAAGAGAAATTGATTCTATTCCCTCCTCCTGATTCAAAGGAAACATTTACAGAAAACTTTGACATACCACTACTATTCAAATTGGTAACAAATTTTTGTGGAATATTGAAACCCGTCAACGGCTGGGATACAGAACCAGATATTGCAGATAAAAGTGAAGGAGCTAACATTGTCCGTATTCTTCTTGGAAGACATCACATTCAGCATAGTGGTTCTGTCTCTGATGACGAATACAAGAGAATATCCAAAAACATGATCAACGCACTTATAGGTCTAGGGGTTGACCAAAATGAGTTTGACAATCTTCAACCAGTTGCAGAGATCAGCATTTTTAAACCTATATACAATTTCTTTGGAAGAAAAGATGAATTAGAGGAGATACACGAAGTGCTTACGAAGAAAGAAAAGAAAATAATTGTTATTCATGGTAGTCCTGGGCTGGGAAAGACAGAAATTGTACTCAAGTACTGCAAAGAACATAGAAACGATTATAGTAGAAATGTTATTTGGATCAATGCAACTTCCAAATTTTCCATTGAAGAGTCTTTCGTGAAGATTGCAGAAGCTCTCAACATCTCGATTCGGGAAGCTGATGATAAAGATGATGATGATGGCAATAACCAGAAACTTGCAGATTTAATTGATGATGTATACGATTACTTTTCTAAGGAGAAGGTCATCTACATCTTTGATAACGCAATTGAAGAGAATATAATCGAAGAGTTCCTACCAAAATCTGAAGGATCCTTTACAATCCTAACCTCGCAAGATAAGAATTGGTCTCCTGGATTCCATAAAATTGCTCTGGAACCTTTTGAGGCGACAGATACCCAAAGTTTTATGGATAGGAACTTGAAAAAACATCTCGATACAAATCAAATGCAAGAAATAGCAAAGCTAACAGGTGGTCATCCACTTGCTCTTCAACAAGTCATCACATTTATTACAGAAACTAAAATGGAAATTGATGAATACCTCCTTCTCTTGAATAAATACATTGGAAGAACACTGAAAAAGAAGAAAAATGTAGGTAAAGAAAATCTTTCCGTTATCTCTGTAATTCAAATGGCATTAAATCGCCTTGCAAGGGAAGAAAGCGTCTCTACAAATCAACTCTTCAATATCACGGCACACTTAGATGGGAGTTGCATAACAAAATATTTCTTTATTGAAGCATTTCCGAAGGTTTGTGAACAAAAAATAGATTCAGATTTAGTCATTCTAGAAAGGTTTTGTTTAATCAAAACTCAAAATAACAGAAGGGACATTGTTGTTCATTCTCTTATCCAACTTTCTAGTGTCATGTTTCAAACGCAAAGGAATGAATTAGAAAAACACCTCACAGTTGTCACACATGTTTTCTTTCAAGCAAATAATGATGGAAAAGTCAGTTTTGATATAGACCATGCTGACTTTGGTAAAAGTTGGCTTAAACATTGCATATATTTGATGAGTAAAGATGATATTCACCCAAAGTGTCTGGAAGAATACCTGGATAATCTTTCTTATATAGACAATGTTTTCTTCTCAAAGGGGAGAATAGCTACGGAAGCGTTTTCTGTTTTTTTAAAAAAAATAGTTGAATTAGATAACTCAAAAGACATACTCACAATTAAAAGTACTTTAGGAGAATGTTTAGAAAGAATGGGCGAGTATGTAAGCGCAGCTGCTGAGTATACAGACGTTCTCAAGTTACAAGTCGAAACTGTTGGACCAAATCATCCATCTACATTGAACACATCAAGAAATTTAGCGAAATGTTTGCAAAACATGGGTAAATTTGACGAATCTGCTACTATGTATAAAAACGTTCTCAGCAACCAAACTAAGATCATCGGACCAGATCATCCATCAACATTGAATACATCTAACAGCTTGGCAAGATGTTTAAGAGACATGGGGAGGTATGATGAAGCTATTGCCATCAATACAAACGTTCTCGATAAATGTGTCAAAACTTTTGGACCAAATCACCAATCTACATTGACTTCATCTAACAATTTAGCGTCATGCTTTCAAAATATGGGGAAATACCACGACGCTGCTGTTTTGTATAAAGACGTTTCCATAACACAAATCGAAGTTCTTGGACAAGATCATCCATCTACAATGACTACATCTAACAATTTAGGGTTATGTTATCAGCAGATGGGGAGGTTTGATGAGGCTTTTGCTACCTTTACAAATGTTTTCAACAAGCAAGTTGAAATTCTTGGACCATGTCATCCTTCTACTTTGAATACATCCAGTAATTTAGGAGGCTGCTTACAAAGTATGGGTAAATATCAAGAAGCTGCTGCTAATTATATAAACGTTTTAAATAAAGAAGTTCAACTTCTTGGACCAGATCATCCTTCTACGTTAAAGACGTCCAGTAATTTAAGCAGTTGTTTACATAGTCTTGGTAAATATGACGAGGCTGTTTCTATGTATAGAAATGTTCTCAATAAACAAGTTGAAGCTGTTGGATCAGATCATCCATCTACATTATCTACATCTAACAATTTAGCATTGTGTTTAAAACATGTAGGTAAAATTGACGAGGCTGCTGCTTTGTATATAGCCGTATTCAGTAAACGAGTTAAAATCCTTGGGCCAGATCACCCATCAACATTAGAAACATCTGGTAACTTAGCGGAATGTTACTTAAGTACCGGAAAATATGGTAACGCAACTTCTATGTTTAAGGAACTTCTAAATAAGCAAGTGACAACCCTTGGAAAAGATCATCCATCTACATTGAATACATCAAACAGCTTAGCGTCATGCTTACGATGCATGGGAAAGTTTGAATCGGCTGCTGCTATGTATACAGAAGTCTTTCACAAAAAGTGTAAAGCCATTGGACCAGATCATCCATCTTCAATGGCTACATATCATAACATAGCGTTGTGTTTAAAACAAAGAGGTAAATATACTGAGGCAGTTGCTATTTTCAAAGAAGTTATCAAAAAGCAAACTAAAGTCAATGGAGAAGGTGACCCAACTACATTTATTCCGTCAAACAACTTAGCTGGATGTTACCTTAGCATGGGGAAGTATGATGAAGCTGTTGCTATTTATACAGACGTGTTCAATAAACAAGCTGAATTTTTTGGATCTAGTCACCCATCTACCTTGAATACTTCAAGCAACTTAGCTGGATGTTTACATAGTGCTGGAAAATATGGTGAAGCTGTTGCTATGTATACTAAAGTTCTCAATAAACAAGTCGAGATTCTCGGACCAAATCACCCTACTGCGTTGCATACTTCAAGTAATTTAGCTGGATGTTTACATAGTACTGGTAAATTTAATGAAGCTGTTGACATGTACACAAAGGTTTTTAAAAAGCAAGTTGAGCTTCTCGGACCAAATCATCCAACTACGTTAAAAACATCTAGCAATCTAGCAACGTGTTTACAATGTATCGGTAAATATACTGATGCTGGTGAGATGTACATAGACGTTTTTAATAAACAAGTTGAAATTCTTGGTCCACTCCATCCTTCTACATTGGATACATGTAATAACTTAGCCTTATGTTTGAAAAGAAAAGGCAAATATGACGAAGCTGCAGCCAAGTATACGGACGTTTTCAATAAGCGAATCAAAATTCTTGGAGCAGATCACCCATCGACATTAAATACATCCAACAATTTAGCCCAGTGTTTACTAAATATGGACAAATATGATGAAGCTGAGGCTATGTTTAAGGAGCTTTTCAGTAAGCAAGTAAAAATCCTTGGAAAGGATCATCCTTCTACATTAACTACATCTAGCAATTTAGCATTATGCTTAAAAGTGACAGATAAATTTGACGAAGCTGTCTCTATGTACACAGACGTTTTTTCTAATCAAGTGAAAATTCTTGGACAAGATCATCCATCAACATTAGAAACATTTGGTAATTTAGCGGGATGTTACCTAGGCACCAAAAAGTATGATAAAGCAACTGTTATGTTTGAAGAGCTTTTCAATAAGCAAGTTTGTATTCTCGGAAAAGATCATCCATCTACTTTGAATACATCTTGCAATTTAGGAAGATGTTTATATAGTGCTGGCAAATATGATGATGCTGTTGCTGCATACACAAACGTGTTCAATAAAAGAGTAGTGATGCTCGGATCAGATCACCCAGCTACACTGAACGCATCGTCCAATCTAGCGGGTTGTTTACATAGGATTGGTAAATATGACGAAGCTGTTGCTTTGTACACAAATGTTTTTAAAATACAAGTCGAAATTCTTGGACGTAACCATCCATCAACATTAATTACATTTGACAATTTAGAGATGTGTTTAAAAAAACTAGGCAAAAAATGAGGAAAATTTTGAAAGAGCAGATTGGTAACTTGGAAAATATTTAGAGATGAATGTTTTGTTATTTTTGTATCATAATAGCCCTATTCTTTTATATTTAACGTTAAGTAGTGAATACAATAATATGGCAAACAGCATATATATACAAGATAAAGTTTTCAAATTGTATTCCAAAGAGTTCTACAAAAAGTTTGTTAAGCTCTGTTTCATTTACCAAAAGAAAAGGGTTTTAAACTAATCGCCCAAATTGAATTGAACTAACTACAATCAAGGACATAAATTTATGGCAAAAGTCACAAAATACGCGTAATTTGGTTGCTTAAATCTAAGTTTGACGGTCATTTTTTCGTCAATCAAGTCGAGAAACAGTAA
>JAYRBV010010568.1:0-14108 GCA_036023255.1 Mitrocomella polydiademata
TAGGACAGAAAGTTTTTTATTCGCTGTCTGCACTGGCTGCGAGGTATAGTGAAAATGACATGTAAACCCTCAACTACACAGCTTTCACCAAAAAGGCACTAAAAATAAGAACAAGTTTATACTAACCATAACTTCTGCGCCATATTGGAGGACCAAATTCAAGGGATGTTTCAATGATATTGTCAGATAGTTTTCGTTTGTGTTTGTGTTTGAATAAAGCTAAGAAAAACAGAACTTTCTCAAAACCAAAACTTCCCTTCTGGAAAACTGATTTGCATTCATTTTGCGAAACGTAAGATCTGCGAATCAGACTATACGAGGATAATAAAAAATCTGATATAATAAACCTGTCGGACAAAGTTTTCCATAGTCCAAATTTGGACAGCATTTTCGTCGAACAAAAATTTCGCCACTTTTACAACGGTTTTCTACGCTTGATGTTCGTAGCGAAAACGGAAATTGAGTTAAAAATCGGTTAAATGCAGACAAACGTTTCATGATATCAACACGATGTTTTCTTTTGATCATTTGATAAAAAGGAAAATGTAAATTATGAAAAGAAAACTGCAGGGGCGGGAACTGCACCTTCTTAAAAGCTTAGCAACCTGCTCATAATGCTGGCTTGCCTGTCGGGAGGAATAAAATTCTGGTACAGGCTAGCTTATCTGCCTCCATATTACTAAATCCAGCTCCAGGTTGATAACCCGAAAGTTCGATTGGTCGATAGTCGTACGGGGTACGGAATATTTTATTACAGATTCTTTTTTAATCAGAGTTTGGTACAGGCTGAAAGGTCGATAATTTTTTTTCTGTGTTTTTCTATCGTGTGCAGTACGACTTTTTTTGAGTAAAATGTAAACAAAAATGATTTTTTGATAGGGTGCGATCCTATTTTTCTAATCTTCTTCCAAGGAAACCTATCGCTTAAAAAAAAGGATGTACCCTACACCGCCAGTGCAGTGCAGTGCAGTGTTCTTGGCATTTGACATATACTGAATCGTTTATTATCCAGGTTATGGTATTATCCCACCATACCACCATATGGTTGTTATCAAAAATGAAAACAACTAATAAGCCCCCCAGCCCCCCGGCTCCGCCGGGCCTGTCGAAGTGCTCGATACAAAATTTTAATTTTTGTGTACCTGCCATTTTCCCTGACTCCCCTGCAGCTTTTGGGGATCTGCTTGAATAAATCGACCATATTTTTCCAGATTCCAACGTTTTTCCATATTTTACTTTGTTTTCGCCCCATTTAACAAATTCGTGTAATAACACAAATTTGATCATGTAAATAGAACACTAACAAAAGTAGCTCCTTCGCAGTGTAAAAAATGATGGATTTGATACCGTAATTTGGGTTGACAATGCTTAATAAAAATTGTGGAGGAGAGTGTTATGTTATCGATATTTTCGAATGTTCTAAAGTGTGCGAAAGTAAACAGAAGAGTGGTGAACAAATCAAAACAGTAAACAATTTCAAGTCCGCGAGATAAGATGTGCCAAACATTGTTCTTCTAAGCATTTGATTTAGTAAAATGTGCTCAATGGTTCGTTATTGTTGTTGTAAAGAAAGAATACCAGCATAGTAAATTGATCGTTCATTCAGAAGAAGTGATACTGTGCATGTTTCAGGTCAAGACATTTTGCGGATTGCAGATTTTAGATAAAGTTGGTTGTTGAATGTTGAACAAATAATTTGATCTTGCTGTTGCTTGGTAGTTGTATTAAGTTATTTCCTGCCGACTTTCGTTTCCTTGTTCGTTTGACAGACACCTTTAATAGATATTCCATTTTGTTATTCACGATAGAAGTTAAGTTATAACATTTTAACAATAAAGTGATAACATCTTCATTACAGTATTATGTACGAGAAAATCGTAAATAAATATGGCGGACGCAAGCTGCGATGATAAGCAGGAAAAAAATTAAAAATCTAAATCTAAATAGTTGAGTGAAGTTTATGGGACTTTGGTAACCACATCAAGTAATGGAAGAAAGGACTTTTTGTACTTGTAGTAAATCACGTAATACGTGTGGAAGTATGGTTTATGTTCTTTTCATTGTCATTTGTTTTGTAAACCAAGTAGAGACAGATTACCTGTATAGAAACAGAAGAGGAAGATTACCTCCTTCAAGAACTTCAGATTGGCAATATGATAGACAATATTCTCCAACACACATGTCAGGGAGTAGAAACTCTGCCAAAGGATTTAGGACTTGCCTTCAAGGAGGAGAATATCTCACTGGATATACTCTGGAAGGGGGTACGAAAGCTGGAAATTTTACACAGCTTGGCCAGACAGAAACACTAAATGAATGTGCTGCTCTTTGTTGTCACAAAAAAGGTTGCTGGCAAGCATTATGGTTGACCCAGCCAGATTCTGGAATGCAAAGTTGTTTTCAGGTTGATTGTTACAAAGAAACTTCTTGTAAAGCAGTGAACGCAAGAAAATCTAAATATCAACCATCACTTTTCAGAAGAGGAACAACGAGCAGTTACAAAAAAGGTATCTTGGTCCCATATTTATATATGTAGGTATTTAGGTATTTTGATTTGAGTATCCAGAATATTTAGAGGAGGTAGTAAAACTTTATCCTCAGTATATAAACAAACAAGAAATCCTCTTTTGAATTCATGCAGAATTCTGTTGAGAATTTTCTGCTACCAGTCTTGTCATTCTGAGGCGATCGTTCGCCAATTGCCAATCGCCTCGAATCTCATTGAGTGTTGAGGTGATCCCATTTATATCGATCTCCTAGACATAAGGAGGTGATCCTGTGCTTATTTACAACTTCTCTTGTTCAAATCTGTATTTTTTTCACTGCACAAATACAATACAATCCCAAACACAGAAACCTCTTTTAATGTAAGCTTATTTGCTTGATTGCCTAGTTTACCTAACAAATCAATTGATCACCAATTTTTTGCGAGGTATACAATGGTCGATCAATTGCCTCATTATTGCAAAGTGATACTATGGCTGATCGCTTGCGCTATTTCTGGAATGACAAGACTATGCCATTACTACAGTATATAGTAAATTACGAACAGCAAACTAGTACCAATCATGTTAAAATTAAAAATAATGTAGGTACTGTTCTGTTAAGTGAAAAATATATTAATTGTTTTGTTTTAGTGGCAACTTCAGAAGCTAATACACACAGCATTATTACAAATGAGTAAGTTTTTCAAATGAATGTAGTACACATTACAAGATGAAAACTAAATATGCAAGTCATCTATGTCCCCTTAGTAAAATTAACCCCATATTGTATTATTATAATGTATATTTTATGTGACAGACTTTGGTAAACCATGGTGGTCTGTAGGTGGTTAATTTAGCTATTTTCATAAGGGGCCACCTACTATCTTCTTTAAAAGCAATTTTTTTAAATGCAAATGTACACTAACATTTTTTTTCACATTTCACATTTCTAACTCATCAGTAAAGATTAATGTTAAAAGACATATAATCGAAGTATGTTTAAATAGCTACTTGTGGCACTTTTCACATTATCTAGCCCACTTTCTAGGACAACTATATACTAACGCTAATAACAATTATAAAATCTAGTACAATAAGAGTTTATTTTTAAGATATACCTAACTATACCATCTCCTTATTACTTTCCAGAAATAAGTTTATCTTGGTAAAGAAAATATTTGATGAGCTCATCAATGATCTTAAATTCATGAAATTAATTACCAGTCTAAAGTCTTTAACAAAATTATACCTCTGTATTTTTAGCACTGCATTAGACCGAGATTTGCCAACACTTAAAAGAGATAAAAGGTGATACATAACTAAATAAAGATAGTAAACTTCACCAAACTGCTTTTTCTTTTTATGTAAAGCATGTTAAATGTATATTTATAATGAAAAATAATTTATATCACTAATAATGTCAGCTATAATGAAGTCACTATGTAATGTTCAGTGTACTTGTAGGTGAGAAATAAATTTTTGAAAGAACAATCAAATGGCTCTGAGGGTTACTCCGCCTTGCTAAATATTTGTCTAAGAAAGAAAGATTTCATTTCTCTGAGGCGGTCTGTTTTTTGAGCGGTTATATTCTTCTCTCCGCACGAAGCATTACATTGTGTCGCCTCTCTACACTTTAAAAAACTCTAAATCAAACTAATCTAACTGTTAATGTTTAAAATTTAAACATGTGTATAGAAGGAAATGTGCAGAAGGAAGAAGGAATATGTGTAGAAGGAATTGCTAATTCTTTATATTTTTGTTTCATTTTTTAGGGGGAAAGCATTTTGTCAGAAATTTTCTGATAGTGTTTGTGCAAAATACGTTGACCCTAATCAAATTTACTACTTTACATCTGCAAACAATACAGAATTGGATAAGGGACTGCAGCGGCCCATCAAACTTCTAAGCTCACGTTTGTCAGGGAAATGTCGTACACTTGCCCTGCAAGCTATATGCTACAAGTTTTATCCTCAGTGCACCAGTACGGTTCTGCCCAAACCAATAAATATTTGTGAGGATGAGTGTGATACAATCAGAGCAGGAGAATGTACTGATCAATACGAAGCTGCTCATTTATCAACATATTTGCAAAAGGTCATACCAAATTGCTATTATGAAAAAAGTGAAGATGAGGACGAGGAAGAGGAAGCAGAGGAAAAAAAATGTATTCACTTACAGGAATGTAAGAATATTGTGATTTAAATTTAGTTACTAAGTGATAATAGGTTTGTTTTGTTATTCTAATGCAATTGACAAAAGTTAGGTAAGACTATTTATTGAGTACCTAAATATTTAACTCTTAACCATGTTGTTTCCCCCAAATTGGTGGTGAGTCTATTGAATAAAATCAACAACCTGTGATTCAAATTTGAAGTTCATGAGTGTAAACTCATCACTTCACTTGAAAATTCTTAAACATAATTATATTGAGAAGTATAATAAAGACGTTCTATGTTTTATGTTTGTATTCACTAAATATACTATAATATGCTATAACCAAATGAACTCCTTGAATAAGATATGGTAATAAAAGTAAAAGAACTGATATGAAATAAAATATTACACTTCTTCAGGCGAGACCAATTTAATTAGTTGTTGTGTGGGCGAAGTGTAGTACGAAAGTAGGTCGGTCGGTCGGAAATAAAAATAAAAATAAATAAGGTTTTTTACTAAAACAATGACCAAGAATCACTTTACAGCTTCAGCAGCAACCAAAATTGAATTCATGCGGTTTAGCAATGTTCATTTTCGAAAAGAAAAGTATTTTAAAATAGAAATAAAGAAAATCATAAAAGATTCAAGAGAGGAGAAAATTTCTTATTTGCATCATCATGTTTACATAATCTTATTCAAGGAGTTCATTTGGTTATAGCATAGACTACTGTGGTATATGCTTCCTAATTAAATGTGTACATGAATCTGACTTTTTTTCCTTCATTCATATAGCACTTCCAAAAAGAGACTCTATAGAGGAAAATAAAAAAAAGGAAACAGATGCTGAACTTTCACTGTTGCCGACAACATTACCAAAGTTGCAAGGATTAGTTGAAACAACAATAGCAACAGTTGTCCCTACAAATACATTACCTACAACAAGAAGTTTTGAAAATCAAGAAACTACTCCTGGAAATACCTCTTTGTCTCATGTATGTAATTCCCTTAAAAATTATCGTTGTAAGCTTTCTTTATAGATAATATTTAAAGATTGAAGATACATATCTCAGTACAGTGAACGTTTTAAAATCACAATTTTTGAGCATATGCTAGGATGGTCCACCTTCAGTTTCTTCTGAAATGGATATTATTTCTTTTCAATCTGTAAATTCTATAAAATCAATTTTTATTGACAGAGCCCATCTGCAACAATCATAAATGTAACTTCTACAGATGACCACGAGGTAGATTTGGCAGGTATGTAATTCCTAAAATACTCTCCTAATAGATTTAATTTTTCAATTTGAAGTTTTTCAGTCTAATAAAAGCTCTTGATTGTGTGGAAAATGATAAAAAACCATGAGACCATTGCTTCAGAATAGTATAAGAATATTGTCTAAAAAAACAAAGATGATAAGTGTTGGTTAATTTCTTCTTTAGAAGCTATTACACCTTCACCCACAGCATTGCATTTGCAACCAACAAAAATTTTCAAAGCTACACCACAACCAACAAGCGAAGGAAAAGGTAGTAAAACTCTTTATACTATTCTGAAATTGTTATTGTTGTCCTTTACTAGTTGACACTATGTACGTAGCTACTAGCAAGAATGAACTTAAAAGGTTCAGCAGTGTTTTAGCTAGTTTTGCTGTTAAAACTATAGTGTAAATTGTTCTGATGTAAAAATTCTTTGTGAATAAGAAATTATTTTTAAGGAAAAATAGATTGTATTTTGTATGTTATAATGTAATTTTATATCTGATATAAGGAAAAAAATGTTTTGATATTTGGAGCAGCTGATTTCTTTTTTGTGTCTGGTTTTTAATTTAAGTCTCAAGGCTTCACTTTAGTTTCTTTTAATCTGTAGATTTAAAATTATCCATTTAAACTTTTATGTGTAATAGACAAATTGGAAAGAAAGTTTAGGAGAGAGAAAAGTTAGCTTTATTATTTCATATTAGAAAATATGATGATAAAATGTGGCTTTTTGATAAATATTTGGAAGTTTTTGGCATTTGTGTGATTGTTGAATTTGGTTTTGGATAGAAATGTAGAATTAAATTTTACACATTTAATTAAAAAATTTATTAAAAACAACTGATTTTTCATCAACACTTTTAGAAAGTTTTAAGAACTTTTGACCTGGCTAAATTCATCGGTGGATTTCCTTCAATCTTATTCTTCCTGGTACTGTAAAACAGTGTTGTTTTACAATGTAAACAAGAGCTCTATGTCAGTCTTCAAAATTTTGCAAACTGGAATTTTCTCGTTCAATTGACAGTTGTAACACCTTAGATGCAAAACATTCGAAACGCATTGATTGAAATTTTGTTGAGCTGAACCTGTAATATTCATTTGTTCTCAATGGTGTACTGTAAAATGTCCCTTGTGTCACATATAAACGTTTTAGAAGAGTTGAGTACTGTTAGCTGCCAAAAAGTTACGTATGAAAACCATTAAATTGACCTCCGAGGTCAACCACTGGTTAGATCACTCATTTGACCCTAGTAGGAGGGAAAAATAAACTACCTTTTTTTCTTGCTCCCTTGGTATTATAGTATGACAAACTTTTGTGCATTTGATCAGTACAGTATGCACACTAGAATGAAAGTGCTTTCACTTTCTTTTGTTGTTGTTTTTTCTAGCATTCTTTTCTAGCTGTCAGTTTATTTTGTGGTAGCTATAAAAATTGTTCCTTTCTTTAATTTCTGTTTGTTTGTTTGTTTGTTTGTTTTTCTTTTCAATGTAAAGGAGATCTTCAAGTAGGTATTTTACATTAGAATTGTATATTTGAAAGTAAGGTTGCTGTGCAATAGTTTGTTGTTTTGTGTTTCTTGGGCAGTGTTCAGTTGTTTCCTATATCCTAAAGATTTGTTTATCTACAGTTTCTCTAATCAATTAGTTTTGAATTAAAGATTAATTGTTATTGTAATGGCATTTACACCAATTCAGCAATTAAAAATAAAAATTTAATTGTAATATATTGTTAAGCTGTATCGTGTGTTTTTCTGCACAGCTTTACAGGTCTTGTTTTTTCTAGAAGTGGCATGTTTGTTATTAATTTTGTTTTGACTGTCCCGACTTATAACTAACTGAGATATAACTAATTTCTGAGATATGCTAAAACAAAATAAACTTTTCGTATTGATACAATCTTCGTATTTTCAAACCAACGGTAATCGTTGTTGATTGGATAAGTAATCAGATAAAACTTACGTTATTTTCATAGCTCTTAGTCTTCTGTATACCACAATTTGCACATGATGTAATTTTTGCAACTGTAAATTCTTTTTTCCAAGCTTATTATGTTGACACTTTGGAAAGATAATCTCCAATTTCTAGTGTATGTTTTTTGCTCAGCTTGTGAATTTGCTTTCCAACTGTAAAGTATGTGTGGTGTATCATGTTTCCTTTTTCCTCTGAAAACTTCGACTTTGTAACCTCAGGATTGAGTAGTTAACTCAAGCTTCATACTGTTGATAAAGTTATAACAATAAAAAGTTTTTTTAGCAAAGAAGTACACAAAACTGTTATAGTAAAATATGATGGACTTAATAACACAATACGATTAGTAAATTTCAGTATGGTTTTCTTAATGTCATGTTTTCGTTGTATTGCATTGTTGTTATTTTGTTGAATTTTTACTTGTCAAATTTTACAGGTGAGCTGAGTTTTCTTTTATCATGATGTTTCAGTTTCTGAATTGTTTATTTGCTTGTTTGTCTCAATAAAAATACTTGATTATTATCCGCACCATATTTCAGGAACTATTAGTGATGTTTCTTAACTTTGATTACTTTGATTACTTTCAAGATGTGAATAATTTGAGGGTGATATCAGTTTTCCTATAATATATGAATTTTTCTCTTCCAGATGCCTCTGACGAGCTTCGAGTATCTGCAGGTGATAATGCTATTTTGACGCTACCAGAAGCCAAAACCACCCTTTACGCAAGCACATGGCCGAAGGAGAAGCATGGTCAGTATTACCAATCTTTTTTTGTAAATTTTCATTTGAATAAGAATTAAAAAGCATGAATAAGATTCAGTTTAAAGTTCACACCTTGGATTTTTTTCACTTTATATAAAACTAAAGTTAAATAGTTTTTGTTAACGTTTTTGAATATATAGCTGGCCACTGGCAATAATTAGGGAACATCCTAAACTTAATTTGATATATCCCCCCTTTGCATTGCAAGTTTCCCCCAATGTTTTGATTTAATAGATGGTGACTATCAGTATCAATGGACACAAATATCTGCTCCGCCAAAAAGTCACGGGGAAATTGAAGGCAAGAAGACCAAAAGTGTAAAACTAACAAAGGTAAATAATGTGTTTGAAACTCCTCAGAGAAACAGAATAGTTGCTAATTTGACCAAATGTGATACTTTTATGAATGGGAGCTCTCCAAGTTATTATACTAGCTAATTGCTTAGCTGAGACAAGTTGTATCTTATATACACTTTTTTTATAAGAGGAGCCATGTAAATTGACTTCAGCCTGTTCTGATTTCTTTTGTAGATTTGAACCCTAAATTCCTTTCTTATTTGGATTTTAATTGTAACTCAGGGTAGCCATAGTTTCGTTCTTGGTTCTCAATTTAAAATACGTTTTTATGTTTCTTTCTTCCTGTAAATTTAAGCCTTATTGTTCCTATAAATTTGTTCTTTTATAAAAAATGGTTGTTGTTACTTATTCACAGCAAACAGTCTGAAGCAGTTTGTTGACACAAAGTCGACAACCTTATGTGAACAACAATTACCTTTCTGGCTTCTAGGCTGCAAAGTTTCTCATAATATGAACATGTAGATGTTTTGATGAGGACTTTCCAAGCATACTGAGATCTTAGTTAGATTGGCAATTCGTCTGGAGGTTCTTGCAATAATTATCCCTTGTTCTTTCAGCTTGAATTGCCAGGATTGTACACATTCAAATTACAAGTCAAAGGTCCTGATGGAAAGCACGGCATAGGTTTTGTTAACATCACTGTTAAAGGAGGTTTGTCGGTTGCTTCATTTATAAATAAATTAGGATAGAGAAAAAGTTTTATTTCTGTACATGAGTCTGCCATAGGTCACGGGGGTGAGGTAACCTCTCACTGCTGATTCCATTATGTCATGTTGTAGGTGTTTTGCAACGTAGACAGGACCCTCATTGATGATAGTTTAATAAGTATTGAGCAAATTATCGTTCATGATAATGTAACTTTTTTTTTTTTAGCTGAACGTAAAAACCACCCACCAAGAGCAGAAGTAAACCCGAAGGAACAAGAAATAACTTTACCTACAAATAATATCATTCTGGATGGCTCAAGTTAGTTTCTCTTAGTGTAATTGATATATATTTTAAGATTTAACTGGGGAAGTGAACTAGTCTTTCAACGATAGGTGGGGTATATATTGTATGTTATATCGAGTCGGTCATTCCAACCTCAGTTTTTGGGTAACATTAGGGTTCCAACAGTTTTTTCAATAGAACTAGTAACTCATCGAATTCTACTAAATCTTTTTCAAGGAGATGAATGGAAATAATAATTAAACATCTTTGCTATTCAGAATCCACAGATGATGACAAGATAGTGTCATTCAAATGGGAAGAATTGAAGGGCCCAATTAAAGAAAATACCATATTTACTTCGTCCGATAAGAAGATCTTAGAGCTGAAAAATCTTGTGGCTGGAGTTTATAAATTCAAGTTGGTTGTTCTTCTATTAGCTTCCTTTTTCTTAGTGTTTATGAAATGATTATTCAGAAAAAAATGTTTATTCACTATTATTATTTTTATTTTTTCTGTATAAATCCAGGGGGTAAAAGCTAAATGTCCATGGGGTCGGAACTTCGAATGTTGACATTGTCCACCCCCCATAATACGGATATTTTCTGGAAAAGATGATTATTCAAAAAATATTAAAATTAATTTTGCACTGCTATTATTTATCAATTCTGTTTTTATGTATTTAGATTGACTGTTACAGACTCAAATGGGGAGACAGATAGTACTGAAGCAAAAGTCACTGTCAAGAAAGGTTGCAAAAATTATTTTTAGATTAAGCCAGTAATTTTCCCTACAAAATTCACCAAATAACAATATTATTCCACCAAGTTACATCAATTTCAAAAATTTGACAATGTACAGTATCATCTTCATATCCTAAAAAACAAACTTCAGCTCTAACAAGGAACTAACTTCTTTTATAAACTCTCTAATTGCTTTTCGAAGCTAGCAATTACCGAACATTTTGGAAAACTAGATTGAAACTAAATTGTGACATACCTAAACAATGACAAAATAACTTTTAGTTTGAGCATAATATGCTCTACGCATATTAATCTTTCCTTAGAACAAAAACAAAACCTAACACAACAGCATTATTTCACATCATTTCTATAACTAACTCTTTTTTTCCTTAGAACAAGACTATCCACCTGAAGCAAATGCTGGTAATGATATTGTCATCCGACTCCCAAATAATTCGGTTACTTTGAATGGAGGAAAAAGTAAAGATGATAAGGTATTTATGGGGACATCACTACACCTTTTGAAAGAGTAAAGATGATAAGGTATTTATGGGGACATCACTACACCTTTTGAAATATTTATGGGAAAAAATGTTTTTGTCTAAGGGTAACAAAATTAACCTACTATGCAGTCCCACTAGAGGGTTACAAATTTTAAACTGAAATTCTCGGTCAGCATACACACATCCGTTCAGTCTTTTACTAAAGACGCTCTTTAAACATGATTGAATCAATTTTACTTTTTTTAAAGATCTTCTGTAGCCATGACTTGTTAATACTTTTACTATTATAGGGAACTCTCTCATATGCTTGGAGGAAGACTTCTGAAAGTCCTATTTGTGATTTATTGGTAGATATTTTTGATTTATGTTGTTCTACTTGACTCAACCCAGTGTAGAATTGATAAAAAAAACCTTTAGTGTTGAGCAATAAAAAATGTTCTCATTATTGTTAATTTTGCCATACAAAATGACTTTCATTCATTTTAATAGTTTTCATCGTCAGATCTTCATTTCTATTATTTTTCCATACAAGTGGTACTAATAGTTAATAGGCTGCAAAAGCGTTGGTTGTTTGAAGGTATTTATTGCAATGTTTTGTTTCACTGCTTTGATAGGGCACTGATAAGGTTATGCTGAAAGTTTCAAGCATGATAGTTGGATCATATGTATTCGTATTGAAAGTAACAGATACAAGTGAACAATCAAACGAGAAGCAAGTCAAAGTTGTTGTATTGCCAGAAGAGAATACAGTGCCAGTCGCAGTGGCTGGTGACGACAAGGTTAGTTCTTTTTATGGCTTTGTACGGCCACACCGTTTTGAATTAAAAGTCCTTGACGGCAAAACTTTGTCGGACATAATGACTATAATTTTGTGAATAAAACTATAAAATTATAAAGTTTTGTCCGACTAAAATAACGAAGGAACTATAAAAGGAAGATGAACAAACAATAACGATAGCGATAAGCGTTGAATTCATCAAGCTCAATATATTCAAGGAAAAAAGTTACAAGCATTGTTTATTGGGAATTAAAATGCGTTTGTTGACGTTTTGACCCAAGGAAAATTATTATTTTTCCCTGGGGAAAAGGCTGATTTTGTTTGGCATTCCCATTCCCAGTCAAGAAAAATAATTTTCAATATAGAAAAACACAACGAATAAGGCCTGTAAAAATATTTCTCGTGAGAATAATGGTAAAATTTATCACTTATCTTTCCTGTTTTGACCAAATGTTTCTCTTTAATCTTTTAAAGGAGATAGTATTCCCGGATGATTCAACTACGCTCGATGGCTCTAAGAGTACCGATAATTCAAAAATTGTCAGTTATCTTTGGGAGAAAATAAGGTAATGATTTATTTTGGTCTTTTTGGTAAGTCAATTTCAGCTAAAGGGAAGGACAGTCGTTGATACAGTTCATGTTTAGTAACATGCGTGCTTTTTGTTTTAATTAGGTTTTATATGTTTTATATATTTCAATGATAACATTTTTCTACAGTGGACCTGATAAAATCAAATTAGTTGGAGCATCAAATGCAAAAGTCCATCTCACGGACCTTATTCCTGGTACATACGTTGTGAAATTAACTGTTACAGACAATAAGAAGTTGACTGGCTCCGATACTGTCAAAGTTCATGTCAAGAAAAGTAAGTATTTATGTTGTAGGTAGGCCTTCTAAGAATTAAAAACTAAATGAATGAAAAACCTAACTATATTTGCAGACTCTTGCTCTACCACTCATCTACTGGTCAACAAGGCGTAGAGATTCTCTTTAACTACTAGTCAACTAACTACTTTCACGGATAACCAGGGCATGCGAGCCACTGTGAAAGATTTTCGCAAACGGATCATTTCAGTTTAACCGAATCAAACTTTTCTTCTTCTTTTGTATCTAGATCACAATAATGCTCCGGTAGCAATTGCAGGTGGTAACAAGGTCGTGTACTTACCATCGAGGACGGTTTCTATTGATGGTTCCAAATCACACGATGATGGTTTAATTGATGCTTACCAGTGGGTTCGAGCTGGCTTGAGTCCTGCTGCTGGTGTGAGTTGAATTGTTGTTGTTTTTACTTTTAATATTCTGCCAGTGAGAAGTGGTGTGATTGATCAGCTACTATGCTCAACACTTTCATACCTTTAATAATTACCATGTAAAAATAAATCAATTGAAATTGAACTTACCGAAAAGAGTCAGTGACAGACACTCTCACTGGTTAGATTTAGGATAACTTCCTTAATTTTACAGATCATTTGAGTTTGCAATTTTCAGCCTTTCTTTGCTTATTTAACTTCTTTAAATTTTGTGGAAGGCACCGACTAATTTACTACAATTTTTTTATAAGAGTGGTGTGATTTTGTGTTAGCCTCAATATTCTTAAAATTGTACGTACGCTTGAATGTAAAGATAGAGTATTTAGAAGGCAAATGAAACACTCTTATACCTAATGAAACTAAAAATGTTCGAAGACAAACAAATTTGTCTGACCCGTCAATAACTCTTCTCTCCGCCATTGTTTAGTTTAGTTCAGTTTAATTGTAACAAAACTAAGGCTAGGAATATTCTTATGATATTCTTAGAACTAGCTTTTAATTTCAAGACTAATTTCAGTCTTAATGTTCTTATAAAATACACTAAATCTTTTCCCTACACTAAACGAACCATTTTACTAAACATAAGTACTCTCTCTCTATCATAGGAAGTTATAAATGGTAGCGATAAAAGTGCGATACTCCAATTGACAAATTTGGTGAAGGGGCAATATACATTTGAACTGACAGTGACGGATGACAAGGGTCTAACAGGGACTGATGATGTTACGGTGACAATAAAAGAAAGTAAGATATAATTATTAATATTGTTATTATTGATTGAACATATTTACCCAGGGAGGGTCCTGCCTTCATTGCAAAACACCTACAAAGAAGCCTTATGGAATTAATTTAAGTAA
>JAYRBV010010793.1:0-14103 GCA_036023255.1 Mitrocomella polydiademata
GATGCTTTATTACTGCTTTTCGAATCGGTGAGTGTTACATGGCATAGTTCACTGCTGCTTGCCAGGCGGTTGCAGGAACGACAGATTGTTCATACCAGCATCTTGTCCTAAAAGACAAAAGGCAGCGCTTCCTTTTTCTGGGGTTACCCGCTTTAATTACGAGGTTACCCAGTTTTATTGGAAGATTACCCTCATAGAGCCTTATACTCAGTGACTAAATGGTTGAGTATTTTTTTATCTGTCATACTGTATTATACTGTATTTTTTATCTGTCATACTGTATTGTTTCTTTGTCAGGTTTGTGATTTTGTTGACAATTGTGGTGATCGTAGTGACGAGAAGGAGGCGATTTGTAGCAAGAGTCATCCTGAGAGATGTAATTTTGAAAGTGATACATGTAATTGGTATCAAGATCAAAATGATGATTTCGATTGGACAAGATCACAAGGAAGAACATCAAGTTGGGGGACTGGACCAGGAGTTGATCATACTAAAGGTATCTTAATCATTACTATGGGTTAATCGTTAATTTAGAACAATTTATTCTCTTTTAAATGTTCTTGAACACTTTCTATTTTCTAATTTTTTGGTGTTGTGCAGATTTTTCTCAGAAGTAGCCTAATTCTTATTTTGAAATTTAATAGTACAGTTTACCCGTGAAAACTTTATATAATCCTATGGAATAATCTGTACTTTTAGTAACAATAAAGTCATTGTTTTGTCACTCAACACATAATTATCTTTTCAAATTATGAAGTGTGACAAAAATCATTTAAATACTGATCCTCTTCGATAGGTACCTTTAAATCTGCTACTTTTGTTGCCTAGGTAACAAGAAAGGTTGGTATATGTACATTGAATCATCTGCTCCACGTAAAGCAAACGATACTGCTCATTTGAATTCGCCCATCTTCAAGCCAACAACTCACAATGGATGTACCATTAGATTCCATTACCATATGTTTGGTCCACATGTTGATACGCTCAATATCAAGGTCAAGACATCCGGTGATCCTATAACACCCATGGATACTATATGGACCAAATCTGGTACGTTTAGTTTCCTTTTTTGAGTACAATTTCTGAGAATAACATGATCCTTAATCAGCTCCATCTCTTTGTTGATTTTACTGGATATGGTATGTTTCATTATCCATTTTACTGTCTATTGATGTCGGCGTAACCTGAAAATATTTTATAATATAATATTATGATAAACTACATATTTTTGATTTTACCAAATATCAATTTTGACTACTTCAGGCGATCAAGGTGATTTCTGGCTGTCTGATTTTGCATACATTCAATCAAGTGTGAACTTCCAAGTTGTTATTGAGGCTAAGCGTGGTTCCGGTTATAAAGGAGATATTTCAATAGATGATATTTCATTTGGAAGTGAATGCAAAGTAGATTTTAGTGGCACTTTAGATCCACGCCCTCTAACGCCCTCGCCACCACCTGGTTGCAAATCTGGAGAGTTCAGGTCAGTGCTCGATTATTTTTTACAAAACTTATATTCAAGTACAAGCGTTACTCGAAATCGATAATACAACATTTATTCATGTATTTTCTCTTTCAGTTTTCTTGGAGAACGTTCTAAATGTTTTGTAAAGCTAACGTTGATTATTTGTTTTAGCTGTGGCGATGGAGAATGTATTGACTACGATTCTGTCTGTAACTTCAAGAAAGATTGCTCTAATGGTAATGATGAAAGTTTCTGTCCTTCAACTTGTGATTTTGAACAAGGAAATACATGCCGTTGGTATAATGCTTTCTACCAAGATGCATTAGACTGGAGGCGTCATAAGGGATCGACACCTTCTAATGGTACTGGACCAACTACCGATCACACACTTGGAACAGGGGAAGGTAATGAACACGTATTCTATTCGTAGTAGACGCTACGCTGATCTAGTTCAGGCTAAAATTCGCTCACCTTTGTTTAGTTTTTGTTTTTAACTTAAAAATAAGATAAATCGTTAAGGATATATGTTTACATTTCCAAATTACTGACTTTTTGTTGTATGTTTTAGGAACATATCTTTATATGGAAGCCAACCATAAGACAGGTTCATCCTACCCAGATGCACATCTGTTAAGTCCGATGTATTACAGTGGTGCCTATGATTGTTCGTTCACATTCTACTACAACATGTGGCATGTGGCAAGAAATAACAAAAAATCTGATGTCCGATTGAATATATACTATCAAAAGTATGGGAAAGACACGCTGTTGTGGAATACACGGGCAAGCACTGGTGATAAATGGGCCAAACGGACAGTACAACTTCCTAGGTGTCCAAAAGACTTTAGAGTAAGTAGTATATTCACTTCCACAGTCAAGGTTACTTGCTTACTTGAATTGGATTCATTTATATTAACTAGCTTCATTTCGCAGTTGGCCCGTATAGGTTGCTACTGGTCTTTCTCTTTCTTGTACTATGGTTCCTGAAGTAGTAGTTGACTTATTGATTCATCCTTTACTTCTCCAGCTGTGTCAAATAAACTGCATGCTTCTGATATTGTTATTGTTATCTTAGGAAGTTCAACAGGACCACAGTCCTAATTTTTGTAAAAGTCTATAATTTTGAATTTATTTTTTTCCTTCATCTTAGCTGATGATTGAAGGAACAGGGTTCTGGAAAACTAAAACGGACGCAGCTCTGGATGATTTCTCATTTGATTGTGCTGAACCAACTGTAACGACTTGCTCTAGCGCAACTCAATTTACATGTACAACAACTCGACAGTGTATTTCTAAGGATGATTTATGTGACAATGAAAATAATTGTTGTGATGGATCAGACGAAGAAATTGAACAATTGTGTAAAGGATATACCAAGTAAGTTGTGATGACGTAATCAAGTATACTTTTTAAGTATATATTTGTAACATCTGGATAGGAATAATTATAATTCTACTCCTTTATATTTTTCTAAAGTGTAAACATTCGTTTGGTTTGGAATGAAAGGTTTTTAATTTAACGATTGAAAGGTTCCGCCAATAGAATACTGCTATTGTGCATTGAAACAAATAAGTAAGGCATTAATGAACTCTTTGATCGAACCCTTAGTTCTTTCTTTTCAGATACGATTGGCAGAATGGATTAGAAGACTGGACACAATTAAACAACGATACATTTGATTTCACTATATATAGTGGACGCACTGTACATAACTGGTTCGCTGGACCTCGTGTAGATCATACTACACAAGAGGAACATGGTAAATAGTTTATATATTGTATCTGAAAATATGGCCTTCATTCAACATTTCAACCAACGAACAAAACATTGTTGGGCCAAATTTTTTTCATCTTCAAAATATGTTTTCTTTGTTTTTGGAAAACGTCATTTTTGTTACTTCCTGCAACTTATGCCAATTTCTTTTATTGTCGATTTTCAGGTCGATACTTTTATGTTGATGCCTCTGGACGTTCAAAGGATGATGATGCATCACTTGCTTCTGCTACTCTATCACCAACAACCTCATCTCAATGTATAATGACATTCTGGTATAATATGAGAGGCAACGATATTGGATCACTCTCCCTGTACACAGCAACACAATATGGTGTTATTGAAAATAAGATCTGGGCCAAATCCGGTGATCAAGGAGCTGGATGGCAGAAAGGAAGAGTACAACTTACAAGTTCGCAAGATTTCCAAGTCATCTTCAATGCCAAGATTGGAGTATCTCAACATGGCGATATTGCTATTGATGACGTCATCTTCAATCCTAGCTGTGTTTTCAACAAAAAAGTTTTGCCAGGTATGAATTCTCGTCCCTTTTTCGATGTTTTCTTTTGAATAATATTATAAAGATCGTTATTCAATTTTGTTTGATACTCTCATCATAAATAAGATCTACTTTCTAAAGGCTTTTTCTTAAAAGAAACATTTATATTTCACATAAATATATAATAGAGTACTTGTATTGCTTTAGGTGGGCCAACCCCTCCTCCAATCGACCCTTGTCTACCCAAATTCCAATGCCGATCAAGTGGTCAATGTATACCAAGTCATCAGAAATGTGATTTTGTGTCGGATTGTCCGGATGGCACTGATGAAAGTTATGAAACATGTGGTTATCCACAAGGCTTTGAGACTGCATTGGCACCATGGAGGGATGATTATGGTGTTGCTTATCATTTTGCAAGAAAACAAGGAAAAACACCTTCAAAAACAGGACCAACTATGGACGCCCGAGATGACCCTAAAGGTATTGATATTGTTGCCTGAGCTGTCTTTGGACTTTCATAATATTTGTTGTTATTTGAATGTATTTACTGACAGTATATTCAATCTCAACAGCAGTGATCAGCAATTTAAACCACAAATAAGGGAATTTAAAATATTGGTATTTTTCAGGTTATTACTTGTATTTGGATTCAAGCAACCGTGTTAAAAACCAAGCTGCTCGTGTTTCTACGCCAACTTTCGGTGGAGCATATTCAGAATGTGTAATGGAATTTTATTATCATATGTATGGAAGGAATATTGGTAGTTTTCATATTGAATTGATATCAGCTGATGGAGATGACTACCCAACGACAATGCTACTCTTATCACTCAAAGAAGCTTATGGTAAGAAAAATAATCCTATTTATTCGTTAGTTCTGTAAAAATACAAGTACAGTGGTCTTAAACCGACCCCCTGGAAAGTTCAATCCAAATACATACTTTCAAAATCGTTTCTTAGCCTTTATTTAGGAGGATCAGCAAATGTTTGTTAGATGATTTTTTTTTTCATTAAAAATTTAATTCGATTTATACCTGCGAATCTGTATTATTTTAATAATAAAAAAAATATGTTTTTTTTTTCAGGTGATCAAGGTGTCAACAAATGGGTGAAAACACAAGTGTACATCGGAAGACGTACTGAACCTTTCTATTTGAACTTCACTGCACATGTTGGAGGCAACCCGCAAGGTATCAGAAAGAAGAACCAAGGAGATATTGCTATCGACGAAATCTCTTTCAAAAATTGCGGACACCCACCGCCTTGCTCTGGTAACTTGACAGGGAAGTTTGTGTAAGTAAAATTTAATAAATACAAAAACTATCTAGGTGTCTACTACAATCTGATTAGTTAATCAACAAAATATATCCTGTTCACCAGTGCAAATAAATGCGGTGCCAGTAAATGAAACTGTAAAATCCATAATCGCCCTTTGTTTATCTTCCCACATAGCCTAAAGTCTCTTGAGGTAAAGAGCAAAACTAAAAGAAACAATGCTTGTGCCCTGTATCTTATAATTATTGTTGTTGTTTTATTTAGATGCCGGAATGCTCGTTGTGTTGATGTGAATAAAGTATGTGATTTAACGGACGATTGTGGCGACCAATCAGATGAGGCGGTCGGTGGTGCTTGTTCAGGCTTCATTGGGTGTAACTTTGAAGATCATTACAACGACCCTTGCAACATGACACAAGATAAGTCTGATGATTTTGATTGGTATCTAGGATCTCACACAACACCTTCACTGAACACAGGTCCAACACGTGATCATTCTACTGGAACAAGTAGTGGTAAGATAATAAGCTATAATAACCACAACCACGCCCTAAAAAAGTGCCCTAAAACGAAAAAATTGATTTTTTTTTTTGGTTTAACTGTTAGCAAATCATTTTTATGATATGTTTGATTACTATGAGCCTTATTAGGAACTATATTGTACCAATTAAAGTTATTACACTATGTGTATCTCATGTGGTAAAGTAAAAAAAGACCTATTTTTGTAAGAATTTACCAAAAAATCACTACCTTGGAAATAAAAAAGTCATCAAAAAATGGCTGACGTCAGCAAAACAATTTAAACGTCAAACTGTTCTTTACATGATGGACTATGAGTATGCAAAATTTCATGGTCATAGCATAAGTATTTCTCAATATCTTAGAGGGGGGCCGAATCGCCCCCCCCCCACCCCCCTGGCATAATCAAACCCCAAAAAGCCCGGCATGAATAAGGTTAATGAACAAAACAGGCGTAGGGAATGGGAGTAACTCATAACATAATAACTTGATTTTAGGACATTACTGGTACATCGAGACAAGTTCCCCACGTAAGCAAGGAGATAAAGCACGGTTAATGACGCTACCTATCAGAGCCAAACCTAATGGTCGTTGTACATTACGCTTCTTTTATCACATGTATGGTAAACATATTGAAGGATTGAGGGTTTATGTTTTGAAAGAAAGTACAGGTAGACTGGATCTTCGTTTCAAAGAATCCGTTGAGTTTGGTGATATCTGGAAAGCTGGTTTTGTTGACCTGTCCAAAGATGTGGATAAATTCAGATTAGTTTTCGAAGGTAAGCTGAGTTTTCTTACTACTATTGTATTGTCTTTGATAAAGTTTATCAAATTCAAACATGTTTGGTTTCATCTTTTGGTAAAAAGAATATTATTATATGCTGACTGGTGTTTTATCCAAAACAAAAGTTTGAATTGATTATTCTGTATCGTCATACTTCATTTCAGGTGTTGTTGGTAAATCCTGGCGTAGTGACATCGCAATCGACGATATTGTGTTGAGCCCAGATTGTATTACAAACAGTAGCCGTATCTTTCCAACCTCCGTCCCATGTACCAGTGGACAAATCAAATGTCGCACAAGCGGTCAATGTCTTACCAACACAACACGATGTGACGGACACAAGGATTGTAAAGACGGTTCGGATGAACAAAATTGTAACGGTGGTGGAACGTCTGGTGGACGTACAGGTGACAGCAATATGAGTCGTAAAACATCAATTATGGCTGCATCCATCGTAGGAGGGTTAGTTGTATTACTGGTCATCATCATGGTCGTGTATTTGATCAGTAAACGAAGGAAGGAGAAGAAACTACACTTATTCTCAGTATTTTATGATCCAACAAAACAACCAGAAGATGATCCAAATGCACCGTAAGTTTTTCTATTCCTATCTACCCTCAGTCACATACATCCCAGTCACAGTGGAAACCCTCACATATGTGGGTGGGTGTGACTGGAGTTGACTGTATATACATGGGTGTGACTGTATATACATCCCACTCACACCCATCCATGTGGAAACCCCAGTCACACCCATCCCTGTGGAAAACCCCAGTCACATACATCCCAGTGGAAACCCTCAGTCACATACCACATCCCAATCACACACACATCCCAAATTAATTAAGATTAACAGGGCCCACGCTACCGGGGGGGCCGGAGGGGCCATGGCCCCCCCACTTTTTTGCTAAGTAATGTTCCTTTTTATATTTTTGTAACGATCTATTCTTGTATCTATTCTTGTGGCCCCCTCACTTTTGAATTGCTAGCGTGGGCCCTGATTAAATTTGATAACGACTTCATATTCTAGGAAATCATCAAAAGATAACTTGAGTATCAAAAAAACAGAAGGAGTTTCAAACCCAATTTACGATGAACAAAATATGGGGGAGTTTTCTTTGGGAGATGTGGATACAGACATGTTCCCAGATGATAATTTCCATGTTGCTACGGATACCAAGGGTGGCGCCACATCCATGGCCAATCCTCTTTACCAGGACCCCTACATGGAAGATGATGATTCGCCATTATCAAATTTTTAATATGAATCAAATAAAGACAAAAAACTTTAAATTAGTTTGAATAGATTGTATATTATTTTTTTACTTTTTTATTTTAGTTGTAGTTTTAAATTTTGTTCACGTTTCGTAGAGTGTATATAATGTAGTGTTCGATATTTCAGCGATGCATATATAGTTGATATCGAATGAATAAGGTAAAGAAACAGCCAAAAAAGATGTTTTTCAGAAAATTCAACATTCTATACATGACCAATTTCCTTGATTTCGTGGCTGTTCTTTTATCTTTTAGTCTTTTAGGAATATTTCATAAATTCTATCCTGTATTTTAAGGATAAGAAAACGTTTAGAATAGATAATTATAATATGAATATTATTAGAAAATTTGATTTGTAAATGAAACTATGAATGACGAAAAGAAAATTATTGAAGAAGAACATAGTAAGATATTCTGACTTTCACATCCCTATACGAGATTCCGATTTTTTGTGATTTCTCGCTTGTGTATTAAAGTTCATCTTTATTAGTTACAACACATAAATATAGATATTGAGAAATAACAGCAGGTGAAGTTCTTCTGATTATCACCTCACCACAATACAAATCAAGTTGTTAGTATACACGTGACAACAAGTGTAGCCAATCAGCATCCAAATTTGAATTTTATTTTCGCAAGGGATGACAAAATTTCATATGAACATGTCACTTCTTCTACAATCAATTAATTCCAATGTCATAAGCAAAAGCAAGCGTTACCATAGCTTCCATGATATTTGACCCAAAAAACATTCTTTAGTTGTTACATGTTGAACAGAAGTGTTAATTAATTTTGTCTGCCTACAATTCGTTATAAATATACATTGCAAGTAATTTTTGCGCACTTCGAGTTTAAACATACAGCCATATTTTTATAGAAATCTGGCATAGTTTGATAGTTTTTTGATAGATAAAGAATTAAAAATTGGGTCTTTTCATACCATCCGTCGGTTAGGTTTGAATAAGTCGGGTGATGAGTTGGCAGGTTTCTTTATGCTGAGTTGGTTCATGATGAGTCGTTTCAAAATGTCGGTTGGTTTTCATTTTCAGGTCTGTCATGTACTTTTGTGCACCAAAAATGGTAAAAATAGAACAATATCAAAACAAATGAGACAACTATTAATAAACGTAAAGGTTTTGAAAGTGTTGATTAACTTTTCCTATCAACTTCGCCACTTTCTTTGGAACCTAGGGAATGAATGTTCATTTACAGCGATTTTATTATGGGTTCAAAGGCTATCAGAACTCAAAATTAATATGGTAAGGTGTTTAATGAGGTAGACCAACCCAGACCAATGATGGATTTAACTGCACGAACCGACTCATTGTGACCCAACTCAAAACATGGATCGATCCGGCTCGTACAGTTCGTACTGAATGAGTTTGTATATCAGTTTAATGTGGGAGTGTGTGGGGGGGGGGGGTCCTCTAATTTAAATGCTAGCATCACTACTGATGATTTTCCTTTTTAGAAGAAAATATCAACATTCAATAATGAAGGTCATTTTGGTAGCTGCTTTTATTGCAAGTATGATAGAATAACTAACACTCTTAAAAAGGAAAACAAGATTTTTCCAACCTTTCATTTTTGTCTGCTGGGAAAGTTTTGGATAATTTGTAAATATAATTTTCATTTTTTATTTTCTAGCTTGTGCTGCGTCACAATGGATTGGTGAGTAAAAATAACTATTTTATCAAGTCAAATGATTCGATTAAAATTCTTTTAGTTCTCTAAGTATATGAATGTAAACACACAATACATACTCGTACCCTTATACTCCACCTTCGAATAAACGGAGTTAAAAAGTCAAATACTATCACCGCCATTATTTTGATACCAGACTCAAAAGCCAAACGATGAAAACTCCATTTGGATAAAATTTGCCTTGATGTCCGGTCATGCCTTACCAAACAAACGGTAATCTATTTTTTTAGCAAGCAGTCAAAAAGTCACCAATCTACACAACAATAAACGCGCATTACATAAAGATACAGCCGGCTTAGTTCCAGATTTACGGATGGCCGCTCGTGCTATGGACTGTGCAGCGATGATGTTGAGATATAATCTTGACCCCTCCAAACATCCTTGCAAAGCTGGAAATAATGAAGAAGGGGAAAATATCTTTATTTACACTTCACAAAAACATCAAAGATCTCCCACTAAAGGATTGATTGAAAAAGCAGTAAACGACTGGTAAATTACATTGTATTATGAAACCATATCGGCATGACAATGTTACATATATTTCTGCTTCTCCATAAATAGAAGCCGAGTGCAAAAAGAACCTTCTATCTGTCTTCAATGTCATCAAGCAAGCAAACTCAGTGTGTCCAGATGACGTAATAAGGTTGAAACCTGTTCTGTGGGATCTGAGAATGCTTGCCCTGCACCCCATGAATTCTATTGTATCTGAATATCTTCTAGTCTACAATCAATTTTTATTTCTAGTAATAATTCTGATTTTAAACATCTATATACACGTGTGTTTGTTCTAGGTATGAAGAAATCAATGATGTCAGCCCTCCAATCACTTCACCTAATTGGTACATGACTGTCAACACAAATAATCCACCAAAACCAATCGGACATTTCACCCAGGTTAGTTGAGTTTTCCCAGTCAAAAAAATCAAATAAGGCAGATAAAATATTTATTACATCATTAATTTTCCCCCACTTAAGATCAAGATTTATAAAAGCAATTACAAATCGCATTTTCTCGAATTTTCTTCAATATTCTCTAGTTAGTTTAACGGCGATGGAAATAGGATCCGTGTAGAAGATCTGAAAAATTACCGATGTAATCATCAAAAGTGCATTATTACACGAATCTAATTGGAAGAGACATTAATCGTTAATTGCGCATTCCTGATTACACAAAATTTCACTCTTCTAACCCCTAGATGTAAAACACAGACTTGCTTTATTCGGTTTTGAATCTTTTACTGGTTGTTTTTACTTTATTCGCATTGCAATGTTTTCGGGTCTTTCTAACTTTATTCGCAAATTTACAAGCAAATTTCTAATGAATGAGACCTTTGTCGGGGCCTTTGTACGTTTTACTGATGATTACCCAGTAATCGCATGCTTTATCGTTAATTGCACTCCGAAACATACGATTACTAGTAATAATAACTTTTTCTTCCTTGTGTTGAATTCTACATACGATGTCGATAGTATAAATCAATTTTTTGACCTTAGTTATTAATCCTACTCTCTGCCTAAGTAATCTCTATAGCGAAACTACAAGCCAAAAATAGACTTTGCTACCTGACAATCCTGAATACCATTATTTTGAATGTCATTGTATAGATTAATAAAAAGCACAAAAAACCTCACATGTCTGCATCATGCATTTGTTGCATAGAATTTCATTACACCCCTCATAGCCCCAGTGCAAAATAAATATTACAAAATTGGCCAAATTTTTACCACAGGGGAAATAGCCCTACCCAAGTCAGATCAGGTTTATTTGAAGCAACAACCTAGTGATGAAAAAAGCAATAAAGAGTCAATCCAAATCAAATCCAAGACCGTTGTATATTCTTATTTTCTGCATTTTCTGCATATAGTTTGTTTAGAGTTTAGGCAGCACATACTGCATTATTTTTGTTTTCTGCATTCAGCTTGTATGGAAATCAAGCAATAAAGTTGGTTGTGGGGGTGCTTCGAATGGAGTGAAAACTTACATCGTTTGTCGATATTATCCAGCTGGAAACATTTTTACTGCAGTTGCTTTGAGAGATAATGTCCAAGATCTCATAAATCCACCTGCACCAAGTTGTCCCGAGGATCCAGCCTACTGCAGTTCAATGTCTTGCACTGGAGATTTTGGTGCTATGGGTCGACAATCTTGCCCAAACAAATGTGGCACATGTTAAGCAGTGACTTTTGTTGGTAACTTATTTCCACGCTTTTTAGGAATTGAATGTAGTATTTGTCGTACAAAATAAATCTTTCGTGATCGATCGTTTTTTCATTTCTAATAAAGTAGATTTGAATTTTCATTCCCGTGCTTTGGTCTATTTTTTCGTTTTAAACTTAATCTGTGTAAGTCTTCTACAATTTATGGGCATATGTTTCTTATCGAATTTCCGTCCGGCAATGAAACGAATAAAATACAAAATCATCATAATAAAATAAAATAAAATAATCATAATATTTATATGTTATGGTACATTTTCATGTTATGAATCGAAAGCTTTATTTATTTACTTGTCATATTATTAATACATGTAACATAAAATTTACATTTTGCAATTTTTCTTTGAGCATACAAAACAACAGAGGCCCTTAATGACATGTTTTCAAATTTTGGCTTTTAGAACTTTTTGTCGACTTGTAAGACTAGAAGTGGTCAATATCTATTGGTATTTGGTGGTTATCGCTCTTAATTATTCGGAAAACGAAAAAAATAATGCAAATTGTTTTATTATTTCCTATACTTAACCACCCTAAGATTAAGGATTTCCTCCTAAATGAATTCAAATGCCTTTTCCAACTAATTACTTAATAAGTAATTATTTGGTCAGCTGCGACAAATGATGTGATTATATCACATTTTGTACAATGTTTAAAGAAATGTTCAACAATTTGTGAAACTTTTGAAAGATTTTTTAACAGGGTTCATATTGATGTGAAATTCTTGTTTAACTCTGTTAGTATTTTTCCTTAGCTACTATAACTGTTGTCAAATATCTGTTCAGTTACTACTATCCAAATATAATATCTTTTCTTGACACATATATATTCTTGTGTTATTAGTAAGCATCACTATTTGAAAGGATAACAAACATACTATTAAGATAACTTGGATTGAAATGGCGATGAACAAACGAAATTATTACTTGCTGGTCATAATTGGTAACTACTTATTACACAACTAATTTTTATATTGCAGATTCTACTAAGCAATTATCAACAAATATTTCTAGAAAGATATAACTACTTTAAAAAAAAAGATGCAAGCTTAAGCCAAAATAAAAATATGCTTTATGTTTCCGGAAATCGGCCGGGTGAATTTTTTTTAATAATCACCCGGCCTCTGTTTTAAATTACACACATCTATTTATATTTGCGTTTGCAATACTTGTTTTAGAGAAAAAATAATGATTTTTACGGCTGCGAAAAATGTCCAAGATTTATAAGTAAAAAACAAATAATCCCATGCCGTACCTTCCCGAAAAAAAATTCCGTTCCCGTGAAGGGCGGGAAGGTACAGGCTAATGCCGACCGGGTGACATTTCTTTTCATCTCATTTCTATATAGTAGTTGGAGGCTTTTACTCATTGATACCATTATTGGGTTGTATCACTGTGTTTGAAACAAACACCCCTGTGGTTTCTGCTACCATCATTGACAAATAAACTCCATTTCGCAAAGAATATACAGCCAACTGGTCTTTTTAGACAGCAGAAGTTTTCTTTCAAAACTACCCACTTCAATTATAGGAAAAAGGTAACAGCCTTACATCCGCCTGCCTGCATGTTCTAAATATGTTTCTGATCAAGGACATTATAAAGCTCGCTTTATAATGTCCTTGTTCTGGTAAAAACATACGACGCACCCATATGTTTATTTCACCAGTGGTTTAGAAAAATCCCATAAAAAAAATAAAAGCGGGTAAAATTTGCGAAGGTTTTTTTTAACGCGAGAGCACGGGTGGTCTGGTACAGGCTACATGTTTTAATAAAAAGTGAGAACTTTACGCGGAACATAACAGTGTATAACACTAACGGTACATTAACATAAACGCGAAATGTTTCAATTCGTTCATTAATGTACCACGTTAATTTCGACATGGAACTTATAAAACGTTTGTATTTTCATGATTTCGAGTAAGAAGGTCGTCTATCCGATAAAGGAAAAGCCGTAATGTATTGCGATATCGTCTTCTGTAGTGCCCCGAATTACCTAAAGAATCGTCTACAAAAACTTCAAAAAGGGCTGCTGCAAGTTTCGTTTGAACCGGTTTTGCAGCGATAGCGACGTGCTAAATCTTGGATGGCTTCCCATTGAAGAAAACATGTCCTTCTCGATTGTAAAATTCACTCATAAATCTTTACATATGAAAGAAAACTGGCCAGCCTATCTAAGATTGACTTTTAAACAACAGCGAAGATCCTTACGAGATAGCCAATCGAACGAGATTGCTATGAACTACAGACCAGTCATTCAAGCGTCCAGCGGCACAATTCTTTAATGACTTACCCTCAAACATCCGTAAAATCATCGATTACAAAAAATTTCGTAATTTTTCAAAAAAGCATTTCTTTGACAAGGCAACAGCTCGAATTCTGAGCCATACTGTATAGAATGCGTCCTCTCTTCAGCGTCCTTGCGGCGACGCTGGGAACCAGCTAGTTAATATATACTTTCTTGTAAGAAGAACCAATTTTCGACAAGACTATTGATTAATAATAATAGTAACAATATTGATGTATTTCGTAAAATAAATTTACATAATCGGATAGAAAGACATTTACAAAAATATAAAACTTCTTCAAATTGAAA
>JAYRBV010010804.1:0-34135 GCA_036023255.1 Mitrocomella polydiademata
ATTTTAATATTTGGGCCATTTTTGGGACCGCAAACCCTAAAAAATGGTCCATATATTTTTTTAAATGCTTAATTTAGAGTGATAAGTCCACCAGGAGTTCTGAAAAACTGAAGTTGAGGCAGTGCGAATTTAGCACGTTACTATATATTATCCCAGTTTTCTGTCTATTGTTGTTTAAATTAAGCCTCCTTCGTTTTAGGGTAACTTTGATCAATACGTAACTACCAAATCAGAATTGGAAGAGAACCAAATGAAAGCCTACAAAAGAGAACAAGAAGAAATTGCTCACATGAAAGTATGTTTTTTTGAAACCTTGTATTTTATGTATGGAGCTCCAAACTCCTTTTCAAAAAGATTGTCTTTTAAAGTAGTGCTGTTTGTTTTCTTTTCCAGTGAAGTTCCAAATCATCTTTAAGACTTGGAAAATATATATCAAAATTTTCATTTTTAGGATTACATTGCTCGCTTTGGTCACGGAAGTGCTAAGTTGGCTCGACAAGCTCAAAGTAAAGAAAAAACTCTGGCTAAAATGATTGAGGGTGGTCTTACCGAAAAAGTTGCAAATGAAAAGGTATTATCAGGGATCATAATATTTTGGGATTATTATGTAGTACCTACTGAGTAATTTACTTAATAGCGAACCTGTATAAATTTCTTGAATCTTATTGGCGGAGAGATGATGTGTTTTTTCTTAATTGCACTACAGTATCTCTATAAAAAGTGGTTCATCCCCTAGATAAACTTATTTGATTGGTTAATGTTTCATAAAAATGATTTACCCCATGAGTGTTTGAATTTGTTAATGAGTTTCCGGTTGTTGTAAAAAAAAGATTTGATGTTTTTTAGTGAGATGTTGTTAAAAATCAATGAAAGAATACTATAATATAGAAAATGTTCTGTTTGATTCAGAGTTTTTCTCTAGTTCGCTATTAACTAGTAATCGCATGTTTTCTCGTACAATTCAGATAAATTGTACTCGCAAGTTTTAAAATGTTAAAATTACTCTAACATTAGAAAGCTTTCTCGTACAATTTTTTCTGAATTGTACTCGTACCCATGCGATTACTACTACAAATTAATGATTGCCTTATGTAATTTTTATCAGAGAAAACGTTCTATTGCTTAGTTTCCTCAAAAACTACATTTTTTGGTGTATTTTTTTATCTTCAAATTATTGATGTTTTTAGACTGTTGAATTCTACTTTCCTGATTGTGGAAAAATACCACCTCCCGTAATTGCTGTTGAGCATATCAGCTTTAGATACAATGATAATAAGGTTTGTTTTATTTCTGTCTTTTAGAAATGATTATTCTCTGTCTAATGTAAAAGTTCCTTTGACTTTTATTTAATTTATTCAATTTAAATTTAGCCATTAATTTATAAAGACTTGGACTTTGGTATGGATTTGGATACACGAGTTGCCCTTGTTGGACCCAATGGAGCAGGAAAGAGTACTCTTCTCAAATTAATCTGTGGAGAGCTGTCACCAACCGACGGACTAGTGAGAAAACATCAACATTTGAAGTTTGGTCGATTTCATCAGGTAAAATTACTAACTTTGCCTTAAATTGTCTCTAAGTTGGGCGCTGATTGTTTTTTTCTTTGTAAAAAGATTTGTTTTCAAGTACCTTTTTAAGAAACACTAATTGCAATGTCAACCCTGTGTACAGTCAACCCTGTGTACAGTCAACCCTGTGTACAGTCAACCCTGTGTACAGTCAACCCTGTGTACAGTTTTACCAAAAGAACAATATGAACACTAACAACAATTTGCTTCTTAATAACACATTTTTATAAAATAGATTCTTGTAATAGAGGTGATTGAAGTTATACCCAGTGAGAAAAATCAAGCCTCTGCGGGGGAATATTTTTCTATTGATTTGCAGCCAACATTGTTTGCTATTTCAATAAAGGGTTTGAATTAAGGACTCAAAAGTTATTCAAACCCTGCAATAAATAATTTTTAGACTTACAGCGCCCCCAAACCCCCAGCTGAAATTGATAGCACCTATAAACTCAATCTTTACAACAAAACCGTGGTAGCTATTAGTGCTTGGAAATTGCCCTGCATAAGTAAACTGGTTTTAACTGTAATTCTGAAATATAAATTGTCTGATACACAATATGTCAGATGAGTTTCTTACTGCAAGTGATTGTCAAGGTGATAAAACTTTTCTGATATTATACTGTATATATTTTTCTTTCATTAGCATCTTCATGAGATTTTGGAGATGGATTTTTCAGCTCTCGATTGGATGTTAAAAACCTTTCCAATAGAGAAAGATGTAGAAAGAATGAGAAAGTTCCTTGGCAGATACGGTCTCTCAGGAAAGCAACAGGTAAAAGAAACATTGTTATTTGTTACTGATTCCTAATGCCTCAATCTATTTTCTCAAGAAAACTCTGTTTGGTAATGTAACATTTTCATTAGAAATTGACACATAAGGGGCCATCCATAATATACCTATGCAGCAAAGCTCAATTTTGACTTAAATATACTTGGAAATGTACTTGAATATACTGGAATTTCACCTTTTTGAGTAGCCACCCTGTCGTGCAAATGACAATAACTTGTCTAAATTTAGATTTGGCTTATTGTTTGAACAAGTGATAAAAAGTGAGATTTTGGATAAAATATTATTGATTATTTATTAAATGAAAATTCACTGAAGTTAACGTGTTTAACAATCCACTTTTCTCGTGTTTGACAAGAATGACTAAAATTGATCTCACAAGCTTTAAAATAAGTGTGACTGGAGAATTGTTTTGTTAATTATCACCTGTGCAAGTGATAATCGCTTCTTAGAATATAACTTGGTGTGTGTGACCAAAAACAGAGAAGACCGTTTCTAAACAAATTTTTTTTGTAGACTTGTCCCATTGGTCAACTGTCTGATGGTCAACGTAGTCGTGTCATCTTTGCTTGGTTATGCTTCCAAGCCCCCCACATGCTGTTACTTGACGAACCTACTAATCACTTGGATATTGAAACCATTGATGCTTTAGCAGACGCAATAAACGCATTTGATGGTGGAATGGTGTTAGTTAGTCACGACTTCAGATTGATTATGCAGGTACATAGATATATGTTCCTTTTTTTCATTTTTTAAAGCTTTTCAGATTTACCAACAATACAGAGTGTCCACAAATGATCTTAATTGCTTTTAAATAGACGGAGAATGCTTATTCATTTTCATGTTGTTTTTTTCTTCTGACTGAACCTTAAATCTTTTCGTATAGGTTGCAAAAGAAATTTGGGTATGTGAACATGGAACAGTTACCAAATGGAAGGGAGATATCTTCAGCTACAAGAAGACGCTGAAGCAAAAGGTTTTGAAAGATCTGGCCAAGGCTGCCAATTTGGCGCCCAAATGATATTTCCTCAGGACTTCTGTACTCTTGTGTGCAGTGGTTGTTGTTTGGAGTCTGGAGAATCTGATGAAGAGGTTCACTTTTAGTTTGCCAAATAGATACCCTATTTGGTGTACCTCGATATCCGTTGATGATAAATGGGTCCATGACCCTTCGTCATTGGTGAGCTCTACTTGAATCCGGGATCCGTTCGGCTAGCCATTTCAATGATACGACTGTTGGTAGCGGGCGGGCATTCCCTTCGGAATCCTATTTTTGTAGCATAACGGCTCTAATGGTGTTAAACGTGGACTTCATAAACTCAAGGCGTCCAGTGTTTTTTTTACAAATGATGGTGTTTCCCAGTCTCCTTTATTAATGACTAGTATATTTATGGCAAATTTATTTTAATAATTTATTTGTCTTTTTGTGTAGATAATTACAGCACCCTACTTTTCACACACAATTTTTGAATCCATAGAACTTGAAATTAAGATTACAGTTCGGTTTTGAAATTATCTACGCTTACCCAACAAATTTCCATTAAATTATATCCAGCTATTTAGTAGCTTCCATTTTATGACATGTTTTGAGTCGACACTTCTTTCGTCAAAGAGCGTAAAGAAAGTGAAATATATAAACTTAAAAGAAAAATCGGATATTTACTTAACAATTCAATTAACAAAATCTTCTCCTGGAATAGTTACTACGTATATCGATTGTTGATATGTCTGCTGTCGTATATTTATTATTTGTGGAGCTTCAGTTTTTGTTAGTATTTCAATTCATAGAACAAGTTACTTTAGAAGGCACTAAATTTCGCGGAAACTAAATTCCGTAGTCTGAGGTTGTCCACAAAGTTTAATACCCGCGATATGTAGATTTTGCGAAATTTAGTGTCTTTAAAGTATCTTCTGAATACCTAATTTATTAAGCTCAGCGGGCCAAAATATAATGGACATATAATATCCAGTACTGAGACACAATGCAGTTTGCGCAGGTGAAGATTTTGCAGTTTGCAAACTGACTACCTTAAGGGTATACTTGTGTGGTTAATGTTTACCAAAAAGTGCTCAATAAAACAAGAATGTTTTAGAGCCGATTCTAATAAAGATGAGTAAAAACTATTAAACGAGACATTCAGCTAAACTTTTTTTTAAACATCTTAGAAATAACAGTATTCTTTGTAAGACGTTTTTCAAACAGTTTAGCTGACGAGTGTGCAACACGAAACTCTTGAGTTCTAAAAAAACTCTTTCAACCAACACATACTGAATTGATATTTCTTACAGCGGTAGAATTATCGCTGGAATCTGTTTTCGAACACAGTTCAATAATGAAAAGCTATTAAACAAATGCTGATATACCTAAATGGTAGAGTAAATCTTGGGTGTGATACAAGGGCATCAATGATAAACTCTTGAGTTCTAAACAAAATGTCTCTTTAGTTTTTACTTATACCTGAAGGGTAGAAATTTTCTCGGTTGAGAGTCCAAAAATGTCTAGTTTCGCGGAACTAATTTTCGCGATTGACGATTTTCTTTCTATTTTCGCGGAAAAACAGACTTTGATTGAAAAAGAAACAGTTAAACAGTGAGAAAATCTTTAAGAATCTTAAGATTTTCGCGATTGGCCAATTTTAACAAAGTTCCGCGATTGGTCAATTTTTAACGAGTTTCGCGGAAGTTAATTTCGCGATTTAGGGCCTAATTCGCGAAAATTTGTACCCTGAATGAGTAAACCCTAACTTTGTGTTAGCACAATGAAGTATTATGGAGATGTTTCTCGTGAAATTGTTTAATAAAGAGGGTGTGTGCCTACCCCGCCCGCGTACCTTTAAAGGGACGAAATTTTGCGGGAAGAAATTTTGGCGGACCACCGAAAAAGTGCTTCAGGGTAGAAGAAATTTGCAAGATTTGGAGAAGTGACTCTGGGAAATATAGTTTTAATACTTGTAACAGTAAATGGGTAGTTAGGTTCTTAGTAAACAAGAAGAGTCATACACAAATCTTGTTTGATTGTTTATTTATGAGATAAGCTGGTGAATTGAAACTCAAATATGCTAAGTAACTACATTATATGGACCAAATATCAAAATTTGTGAAGATTCACATTCTCCGCCGAGGAAATATGGCGAAAAACACTTGCCTCTTCACCTAGCGACGGATCAAGTCACGCACTCTACCTATGGAATAATTCGAATACAACAACTTGTGGAATGTAATTGTTTTTTTTCTATAACTGTTATTTTATGTCGTTCGTCTTGCACCAAAAGACACGTGGTTAGAACCTCTAAATTCTCAATCTCCACAACCCTGCAAGATGCAAACTGCGCCATAAATAATAATAATATAAGCCTTCCCTTAGCACAGGGGATAGGCCCTGACCTAGGTCAGGGGTCACAGCGCATGACAAATATATAGCTAACAGTCTCTATTATTAATACTCTGTCACTTTGAACGGTCCATGGCAGTCTGGTACCACTCAGCTTTCTCTAAATTAGCATAAGTAAATTCCGGGGCACCTCGAGGTAAGCGCCAAAAATAGTATTTTAATTACTGTTGAGAGGGTTCTATTCGTGTGACGTGGTCGAAGTGAAGTGCACGAGCTAATTTTTCTGGTCCTTTTTTCCCGATATTTCTTGTGTAGTGATTTACTTTAACCTAAAAATTCTTGCGAATTCTAATTTAAAAAAAAAAAAAATTAAACTTTTAACTTTCGCGAGTCGAAAAACTCGCGAATTTTTTTTTTGGACAAACTTTCGCGAATGGACGATTTAAAAAAATTTCGCGAGATAAACTTTTGCGAATCGTAATTTTTAGGGTTTTTTTTCGTTTTTGTGACGCGTAAATCTTAAGAATTCGCCTAATTAGACATGTCCTTTTGTCAAAATTCCCATTCTACAATAAAAGATTGACCTTTTTTCGATGATCTGTATTTTTTCTTATGGAAAATAGGTGTAAAAAAATTTTTTTTGAAAGAATTTTACTGGATAAACTTTCGCAAATGACCATTTTCAAAAAATTCGCGAGACAAACTTTCGCGAAAAAAGCCAAAATCTCGTGAAAGTTAATAAATAAATAAATAATAAATAAAGTATACTGTAAAATATTTATGTCGACCCTGGTGGGACTTGAACCCACAATCTCCAGCTCCGGAGGCTGGCGCCTTATCCATTAGGCCACAAGGCCGTGTCCGGTTCGAAGTTTCGATCCGAGTATTTTTTTTTTATGATTGAGATGAAACAGACCAATGAGTAATCTGGTTTGACGACTTTCAATTTGTTTTGAAAACTAATTTTTCTTATCACGGCAAGAGTCAAAACTATTCACCGTATACAATATGAATTATATAATTTATTAACACTACTCGATAATTTTCCTCTCTTTTTATGCAGATAAGCATTTTTGTGTATGAAAAAACAATGGTGCACTATTTTGGAATATGAAAGACCAATTTAATAAAATTCCATATAAGAGGAAGCGTAACGCGGTAGAGTTATGAAAAAGTCTTAAAGTTTCTCTATTGAAGAAAGTTGAATTAACTGAATTAGAACGATTACGACTAGCTTGTCACACCTAGCATGTTTTCAAACCAATTTTTTCCTTCTTTTTTGTAGGGAAGGAAACATTCAATCTAAATCTGTCATTTTCGAAAGACTGCTGTTCACCAAATCAAAAGGAACGGACAAATCACTATGGGGTTTCAAACATTCAAAGGAATGAGGTGCAGTAGACGTTTGTTTATGTTTTAAGTATTACTTTATTCGGATTAACTTTTTGGCCTTTTTTGCGAAAGTTTGTCTCGCGAATTTTTTGAAAATGGTGTTTATCCAGTAAATTTTTTCTAAATTGCCAATCAGCGAAAGTTTATCCAGTAAAATTATCCATTTTTTTGACACTATTGAAAGACATTTGAAACTTAATCTCGCGAAAGTTAATCTGAATAAAGTATGTTTGGTAGGGGTACAAGTTGTACTTTTCGATAATCAGCTGGTTTAAAATTTCAACGGATTTTGCAACATTTTTTGTTTTTCACGGTTGCGACGGGGTACCTTAACTAAGTGCAGAAATTTTCGCGGAATTAATTTTCTGCCCGCGAAAATTTGTGCCTTGAAAATGAGTAGCCCTGACTCATGTGAAATTTACTCCATTTTAAAGCTGTCTGGATTGCACATTTACATAGAGCTGTGGCCGAGTGGTTAAGGCTCGTAACCTGCTGGTCGGGTGTTCGAGTCCGCCACCGGTCACAGTGATGAGGATAAGCTCTCATTGATAATTTCCATAGGTTCCGTTGTAGGTGTTTCGCAACGCAGGCAGGACCCTCAGTCTAACAGTCTACAGTCTAACAGTCTACTTAGTTACTACCTATAGTACTACTTAGTATTGAGAGGCTATCCTGGGTAAACATTTGATGATAATAATAACCACAAATCGGCATCGATCCGTTTTCTTTCACATTACGCTCTTGAATAATGCTCTAATCAAGAATTAAAGAACAGCGTCCGATTCTCATGAAAAGGCAGCGTTTGAAAAAAGGTACGTTCATAATAGATTATAGTACCGCTTGCATATGAAAAGTTTAGATGGTCCAGGAGTACCTGGCATGGAGTATTGTAGACTATTCCATAGTCCGTTTGTTTGTGAAATGCCGTAAATAAAGAAAAACAAATAGAGCGAGCGTAAGCGTGTGAAAATTTACGGCACGGGAAAGAAAAAAAATTCCGTAATTCTCATCTCGCGCAGTTATACGGTAGCGAAGAGAAATATTGATTAGTGCTTTTTAACTTAGACTGTAAAATAGTCTAGGACTATTTTTGAGATGAATCAGAATTAGTTAGTTGTGCGTGACGTCATTTGTTTATTTCGGAGCGAAAATTGCCTGAGTTGAAACTCAGATATGTTAAGAGTAGATACTTTATATGGACCAAATATAAAAATTGTTGAGATGCTCCGTTAAGGAAATTTTGCGAGATTTAACACTCACTCCGCACCTAGAGGCTAACGTTTTCTGCCCAAAATGTAAACATCGCACCGTTCCCAGGCTATTTTTGCTCAAAAATAAACAAATGACGTCACCTCACACAATCTATTTAAATGGACTCTAAAATGACTTTAGAAGTATGCAAGCCTTGCTCTTTCTTATGTTTTTCTCAGTCTTTTTGTTCTTGTGATAAGTTGCACGCGCTAAAATAAATTCCCGCGAAAAATCAAAAATAAGCTCATCGTCATAAATTTTGACGTCATAGCCTAATGGCATCCATTTTGTAATTTTTTCTGCTGTCATTTTGTTTCTTTCTACAAAGACAAAGAGGAACCAATTTTTATCAGTGTGGAAGATATATTTCAGAAGATATGCCCCAAAAAGGCCCAGTAGAAATAGACGCGATACGGGGAAACATCGCTTTATTTGCATGATATTTTATATACTATTTTCTGTCCTCTGAATCTTACAAAATGTCTGAAAAGACCCCGAAATATTGAAATCGATACAGAAATTATAATTTGTCGCTACGAAGTGAATTTCGATTCAAATATTAATTGTTTTGAAGATTCGATTTGGTGAGGATATCAATAACTTAGTGAATCTCGTTCCTGCAAAACAGCCTCTAAGTTATTTATTACCCCGTCGAACTTCCCTTTAAGGTTCTCCATTTGTTTAATTGCTCTGTTGACTGGTAAAACTAACTGATTTATCATTCTTTGTTGGTATAAACAAACTATCACATTTTAAAACCTTAGACAAGCATCAGGCATGAAGCGACCTGTCACGTGATGAAATAAGCCAATCACATCACGCAATTCTTTGAAAGCCAGTTCATTCTGACTCACAGCGCCCCGGCACGTGATCGAAATAAATCAATCAGATTACGAGATTCCCTACAAACTCGCGTTCGACGGGGTACGGATATTTCATAGCTAACAGGGCATCTGCAAGGCTCGCTTCTATGTGAAATAAATGAGATATTTGTAATCTGTAATGATGATGACCAGTGGAACGTCTGGTCGAATATACAGAAATCTTAAATTCTTAATAAAAATATGAAGCTTCTGGTTACTTTATTTATAATTGAACTTATTGCCCGAATTCAATTTTATTCGGTAATCTGTAATGGTTTTTATTTCTTTTAAATAAATACTTATTTTCATCAATTCTCTGAACACAGGGTTCGAACCAACCAACCAAGCTTACTTCTTTTCAACGTCGAAATGAAGTTACTCCACTGCAAAGAACCAACCAACCAACCATTCATGGACACGCTGTACTGATTGATGTTTAACGTTTTTAGAAGTCTCTTAACTTTTAATTATTTACCTTCGAAGTAAGATTTTTTTTTTTTCCGACAATAAAATTTCTACACTTTAAAAAGCAGGTGAGTGAGTTTTTTCCTCGTATTTTCTCCAATTATTCCAGTAGGTACAGTCTATGAATCGGATCGAGACAGATTTTTTCTAGGTTCTAGGATCCAGGTAAATCAGGGATGCAATGCAAGATCCGTCAAAGCACACAACGTCCAATCAACGTTATAATGACGTTATCTTTGTAGATATGAAACGTGCTTGTTTCATTTTCTGACTGGATATATCTATATAACAAAAAAGCCGTATTCTGTATTTATCTTTGTTTGTATGCATTAATGGTAGCCGCGAGCTGTGAGAGAAATTATTTCAAAAAAACTTTCATAAATGTTTTTGGTCCAATTTTTTTTTTTTTTCATTCCTCCAATTCATGTAAAAAAAAATCTTCCTCCAAAATTTTGTTTCTTTTTTTCGAGGAAAGCCCGAAAGGCGTGCGTCCTAACGACGGGTTTTATACATTACATTATTTTTTTTCCGACCCCGATGGAGCTTATTATGAACCCCCCCCCCCCCCCCCCGTTTATTAATTTCAAGACATTTGAAGTGCTTATTGTCTCAATTTACTCTTTTGTATGCACTTAAAATTGAATTTTCCTGTGTTTTCTGCAAAACAAACAAGAAAAATCAACGATTATGCCTTAATATTCTTTATTATTTTCTAAACCCCTATTTTTTTCAACTTTTTCACTATTTTTTGTTTCCTCCCTTTGGTAAATTCCGACCCCGACGTTTAATAAACCCCCCCCCCCCCCCATTTATTAATTCTCAAAAAAAATTCCGACCAAACAAAGCAAACAAAAAGAAACTTTCAAAGGAAAACTCAACAAACATTGCGTCCTTCCACAGTGTTTGGTGACGTCATTTCTCCCCAAACAAAACGTTTTTGATGTCTTGTTTGTAAGTTTAGATTTGCGGAGTTGTAATCTGTTTAGAAAAATTTCCACAACCGTTATTAAAAAAAAAACAAAGAATGAGGTAGGGATGGTCGGTCATCCCTTGCTCCCTTCCTTGATTGTCTGCTTGATGATGATTACCAAAATATATGAGATTAATTTACAAAAGGATATCCCAAAAGATGGAAAAATTTACTACCGATGTTAAAAGGAAAATTTGATTATTTTTTTCTGGATATTTCTTCCGCCGAGTTTCGAAACTTTAAATACCTTATTCGGACAAATTTTGGCGCGGATTTAATTTGGCGAATGCCTTTAAAATGAGTAGTTAAACTCTTATAAAATCTAGAGAAAATTGCATTTCGAGTGGATTTAATTTAAAAGACGCATTTAAAGTTTTGAAGATTTTACGAGAAACTCATTTTACTGACCATATCTACCTTTTTGAAACAAAAGGATTACCTTTGTTCTTTTTATCAATTCTTTCGCGTGTATACAATTTCGTTGGTCGAATTTGGCGAAAATGTATTAATTTTGGGTTAATTTTGATGATTCAGGGGCGGTCTAAGATCTCAAATGTTTAAGATTTATTTTAGTGAATGCGATTAGAAAGAAAATACCTTACGACATTTTTTTGCGAACGAGAGGAGCATTAAAATCAAAGTGTGCGCTTTGAAACTGATTCGTGCATCCATTCATGTTCTCATACTTATCTCATATACTTATTAGCTATTTCGGATCTTTGCGGTAGTACTTATATGAAGTGCCATAAATTGCTTTTAAAGGCTTAACTTTATAGATTACCAAACCTGAGAAAAGAACCAGCTTTCATATTTTGCAATACGTGCACACACCTGCCAACTTTATTTACATCGAAGGGAAATTGGACATATTATTTTTATAGATTTCACAGAATGAAATCTTCAAAACAAATTTAACCAAATAGTCTGTAAAATACACTTGTGACCGTTTTTTGATACTGGTGATGACGTGTATAAATAATAGCGTTTTAGTGAATATCTACCACCATATTGAGTTTCAAGTCAATTGTTCTGTTTTTTCTTCAGGTCTACCTACACACATAGTATTTTATAAAGGCTTCCACAAAATTTTAAACTGTTAGCTGGAAAAGAGATAATTGATAGGATTTACACATGTAGATTCCTAAGATAAATTTTGGTTCCAAGAAGTATTTTCACGTGCTCCTATCATCTCAACTCTTGTTGGGCATTGATGAAATTTATTACTTCCATGAGGGTCAATTACCTGAAGACGAGATTGATGGTAGGAGGAATCTACATATAAACGGTATTTCAGGAAACCCGTTTATTAAAAAAGTGTTTTTCTCCGTTGTAAGTTTTCGTTCCAAACGTAGATTTATTTCTTCTCATTACATAAATTAAAGTTATTTAATCTCTCCTGTGTGTTTAACAAACAAAGGTTTCTTTGTAGCTAGTGACACGGTAAATTAGATCAAAAAAATACCCAAATCTTCTTCGGTTGGGTTTTAGTGTGATTTGATGAAGAAATCTTCTTCGGTTGGGTTTTAGTGTGATTTGATGAAGAAATGTTTCGTGTGCCGTATCAATAGACAATATACCTCCCTCCATTTTGTGAATTTAATGATATTACCGGCTGACGATTTTCCATCACACCTGTTTCTTATTCCATTCGCCTTCAATTAGGGCGTTCTAACGTTTCTAATGGAATCAACTTCTCCCCCATACTAAGAGGTTGTCTTAGTTTCAATTCATGGTCACTTGTCAAAACCTCATAAAATGGACTGGAAGAACGAGGCATTCAGAGGCATCCGATGAAATCTGCCTCGATTTTACAAACACATTTGAGAGACTTTTCTATAAAAGAATAACTGATCATGAATTGAAACACGAACTATATGTTTTATTAACGTTTTTTATAGAAGAAATATTGAAGAAGTGGAAGCTTGTTCATCATACAGTAAAAAACAGTGAAAATTTATCCTTAATCCTGATAACAGGCTAAGTCCCATTGTGAACTTCAAACGAATGAAATCAAATAAATGAATTAGCTACATTTTACATAAAGGGGAACTACGGCGAAAGAATACAGACAAATCGTAGTACTTGCTCTTTTTTAAGATAATGAAAAGTCTTAAAAATCGAATCAAGTTTTAATGAAAATCCCTCCCCCTTTTTATTTCTTTTTTGTTTTTTGTTTTACTTCATTTCATCGATTTTGTAACTGTCACTGGTTACCAGGGCTCTCAAATTACACACACACAAACTTTGTGATCGAAAAAACACGAGAAGCCTACAACGATGATCGTTCATTGAGACCGCCTTTATGGCTTTCAGTTATTTTCAATCGAAGGTAGAAGGAGGGTTCCCTATTCAACAGTGTTGGTTTTGAGGGGAGGATCTTTATTAGGTTCTGTTCCCTACTTTTTTTGTTAAAAAAGTCTTCACACAGTGTACTGTTTCAAAATTGTTATTGAATATTCTAACATTTTCCTAAATTCGTTAATCGTTGTGCTATAATTAAAAAAAAAACTCATTTTATTGATGGGTTTCGTTCTATTTTATCTGGTTTACTCTGTATGAGCATGTGGTTTTCTAGTCCACCCGATATACCATTTCGGGCTTTTTTGCCATGCTCATGGTCTATCGGCATTGGTTCAGATACGAGAGGTCAGGAGACTAGGTTTTTTGTTTTCAATTTTTAACTTTTGGATCTTAAAACCAATGCCGATAGACCACAAGTAAGCCAAAAAAATCCCGAAATGGTATATCGGGTTGACTAGTGGTTTTCCTTTCAGTTTCTATATTTTCGGCAAATCTGTTAGATTTGGCATTTTGATTCTCCCGTTACCGAAAGCAATACGTCTGGTGTTAGGAAAAAATAATTTCTATACTGATAGAATACAGGGTGGTTCAGAAAAAGTACTGTTCAAATTATGGTTTTGAGCCATTCTAAGCTCGCATTAACATTAACACAATTAACAGCTTTTACGATGACTTCTATAGTTTGTGATTTTGTTTAGGAAGCACCCTGCACCCTGTTTTTTATTTATGAGAATTGGACCTCGTGCCATCATATTCTAAGTAATTATTGACTTTTTGATAATCCGACCCTCCTAGTTATATCACAGGAAAATATTGAGATCGGAATTCATGGTAATTTTAAGATTTTTAATTTTATAATCTTTCCGTAGAGTTAACGATTAGTATTATCACTACTAGCCTATGCTTGTCGGCCCAAAAAGCTTGCTATTAGGGCCTCTGCAACAAATCGAGTCTAGCATTATCACTACCCGTTGCGCATGCGTGGTATTCCACACTAAATAACCTGGCGAAGAAGTGCAATTTATTTCCTGTGTATTGAGAAACTATTAAGACCTGTAAAGTAAAATTTAAAACCACATAAACAGCCTAGATTCCCTGTTGAAATTATTAGGATTGATGAAGTAACTGATCGTGGAGAAAATTTTACCAAAATTCCCATCGTCGAAAAATTTTCAGATCAACGGTTTTCCATTTATCCGCGTTTTTAAGCTAAATATCTTCTTTGAAGGGAGATTACAAAACAACGCGTGCACGGGTTAAACAGTCGTGTTTACAAGGTTAACTAGACGGGAAATAGTATGGGCAAGAATCAATTTTAACGTTTATCAGTTCAGTTTTGTTATGAAGGTGTCGTCCAAAGTCACTTCATCGTTTGTTTCATCTGCTTCCTCGGTGTGATGAGAACAGTGTTCATCTCGCTGTCAATAACATCCTCCGTATAATGTTTTAGATTGATGCATGGTAACAACCACTAACTGTTCCCTCTCCTCCATATTCTCACATGTAATTAAGAATGGGACGCAGAAGGTTGGGATGGTATGCTGATTGCTCTGCTATGGTAAGTTTATAATTTTATTATGTTCATTTTTGTTGAAATTTATGGGAAACAGTTACTGCACTTAAACGTTTATTTGGTCGAGTTTACTTTTCTTAAAACTATGTGATATGAAATTTTTTGCCTTTTGCTTTCTCAGTACCTACAACACAGGGAATCTCAAAAAAGAAGGCCCAAATTTGTTGAAGCATTTCGACGGTAACGTTTTTAACGTTCTTAGTAACTTCGACTTTTCAAGGGTCTTTGAAAGCGTACTTCAAGAATTTTAATCCGTGGATCCGCCCGCGGTTGAGAGGTCCAAAATGTCTAGTTTTGCGGAACTAATTTTCGCGATTAAACAAACTTTGATTTATGAAAAAGAAACAGTTAGACAGTGAGCAAACGTTTAAGAATGGTGGACTGGCCAATATTAACGAGTTTCGCGGAACTAATTTTCGCAATTTAAGGCCTAAATGCCCTTAAGGTATGAGCATTCTTAAATTTTCAGAACTTCAAAGCTTTATATATATTTAAAGATAGTAGCATAAGGGTGTGCTTTTGTGAAATAAAAAAAACGTATACGCTGAAATCTGGAGGCTCAATATTTTCTCCCTCAGGGCCAACCATGATGGCTCTTTGCATGACACAGGATAAAGTTCTGAAGTCAAAAGAACAGCATTGAAAATCTAGTTGTTCTTGAGTTTACAAATTGATTTTTCCCTAAAAAAGTCCTGGAAAAATGTCTAAATTCTCCTGGAATTTGATTTTCAAATAATTTGAGTGGCCAGCCTGTATATATTATATATATTATATATTCGAAAGGTAGACCGTCATAGCTATAAATTTCCTTTAATCTTTTAGTGGTTTCTTCTGGGAATTCCTTGTCATCTAGAAACTTTCGCGGTTTTTTGCCCTCTCCGCGAAAGTTTCTTCCGCGAAATTATGCTATGAGATTTAGGCTAATTCGGTCATCCGCGAAAGTTTCTTCCTTTAAAGTATTCTTAAAAACTTTATAACCTTTTTGAGCTAAATCCATATAACACATCCTGAGAGGTATCAAGACTCAATTTCTCAGAAAATCTTGATTTATTTCGGGAATTGAAGTCTCCACATTGAATTCTCGTAAACGGACTATAGCGAAAGACTATAATTAGTGAAAATTTGTGAAATTTCGAAATACACGTTAACCAAAGTTGTGGGAAAACCTGAACACTTCTTTCGCAAACATAAACCGCGACATTCCCAATTTGATATTCCTATTCATATTCCTATTCCTATATATAGTCTTGGTTGATATAATAATCAAATTTTTGTTTTGGTAAATGGGGATACAGTGGATCTTGCGGGCGAGGGGGGGGGGGGGCGGCGGAGAAGCGTTTATTGTGAATCGAACCATTTCAAAAACATGTCTGCACTCTTTTGAACTCCTGGCTTCAGAAAGGGGCTATATGACAACGGAAACTGTTACTTTAAATAGATATTTATAAGCCGCACTAAAATCTTGAGTTCGGCTCGGCTTGGCACAGCTTTATATAACAAGGGCCTAAGAGAGATATAGAAACAGTTGTTGTGACTTATCTCGAGTGGTTGCACACAACACAGGCCCTCATCACGCAATGTTTGGTCAACGAAAGTATATATCTTCGTGAAGAAAAAATGACGTAAACTTGATTGCGCTCAAAGGTCAAATATTAGCATTTAGCAATTTTTTATCGATTCTTTTGTTTTGTTTTATTTATGCGAAGAATAAACAAAGTGAAAAGACAACACAACAAAATTTCTAGCACACGTGGTTGTTTTTTTGGCCAGCTAAATAAAGCTTTCAAATTTTTTTTAAGGAGCTTGTCAATCAAACCTCAATTAGATAATAGATAATAGAGAAGATTTGAAAAGAAGAGATTTTGGAAAAAAAAGAGAGTTTTTGTTGTGTTGTGTGTTTTTATTATCTTGTATTTGTAGTGAATTATTTTACACGCATGATAGATAATAGTTCAAAGGGCGAGTTTTGTTGTCGTGTTTTTGTTTGGGTAATATTCTTTTCATTTATATATTTTTCTTTTTATTTAGAGATCATTATAGCTTATCTGCCTTTCTAACATTTTATTGCATGGGGCAAATTTCACTAAATACATGTGTGATGTAGTGATATAATGGCCGCGAATCGGGGCTGGCTGTTACCAAAGTTTTCTTCGTACATTGTTAAAAAAGAACCGCGAAAAAGTTGTTTCACTTTCAACCTCTTAGTCTTACACACTGGAAAAGCCATATGAAGCTTTGTTGTATTTTTTGTTTAATACACATTTTATAAACTGTATGAAATTGTAACTTTGTCTCTGTTCGTATATATGGTATATAATAATTTTATACGCTGATGTTCGCGTAACATACCAAAACAGGACAAACGCGGACAAAAGATCGGGACTTTTCTTTCACGCATGAAAACCTTGAAACCACGCGGTCGGTTTGTGTTATCTGTAACATTTTTTTTTTAGAAGCGAGAAATAAAGTCTGATTTGTAACAGTTGAGCGAGCATTTGAGTGATAGGAGTGAAGAGCCATCGTATTTTAGTGAAGGGGGGTTAGTTTGTTCTTATCGTCAAGAATTTTCATGCGTGAAAGAAAAGTCCCGATTGATTGCTATTAATTGTGTTTATCTTTTGTCCGCGTGATTGACGCTTGAATAGTTTTATGTCATGTATTTAATTAGCCTTCAAACAAACGCATCTTGATATAGCTGTCGTGCTTCTCATTTGCGAAGATAACGGCTCTCTAGTAAAAGAGAAGTGAAATTTGTTTTTTATCTTTCACCATAGTTGTGCTGTCATGTAGTGCAGAAACGTCGCTTTTTTCACAGCATGATAACACGCTAAGAGAGATAGATAACACGCTAAGAGAGATAAAGAAAACACTCGCGTTGCGTTGATGGAAGGGATTGGGGCTCTGTTGTGTGCCTGTTCTGTTACACTTGACTTTATATTATGGACGTAGAAAACTGCGTCGGCAAAAGGATTAAGACTTTGGAATAACACCACAGTAAAAAGTGTTTGAGAGACAGTTGATGTTTTGTTTACACGTTTGCAATGCAAATTGTTGTTTTTAGTTGATGGTAGTTTAAGAGAGAGAGAGAGAGAGAGAGAGTGTTATAATATAGTTGCCAGATCTTTTTTTATTTATTTCGCTTTTGTTTACTTTTGTTGAAAGTAATACTTCAAATCTTTTTTGTTGTCTGTTTGAGTACACACAGAAATGTAAAGCAAGCAGCGGAGACGAATAAACTTGTGAAACATATTAAGAATTTTTTTTTTGTGTTTCATGAAACAAGAAGAGAGAAAGTTTGTTTAAGCATTTTTGTGAATAGAACAGGAGATAAAAAAAAAAGATCGCTTTATTATCATCATGAAACTATGTATTCATAAATGTGTCGGTTTCTCATATTATTATTTTTTAGATGTTTAGTATGTTAGTGATATTTATGCTGTTCCTAGCTTGTTATCCCGTCACAGTGTCTGCAGGTATGTGTTTTATTTAAAAAGTTTACAATTTAACACAGCATGGGGGCCGAGGAATAAGGGGGAGGTAGTATAATATAGGCATATAATATAATCTCCTGTTAATTTATAAGATACCCTATGGGCTTTTATTTTCTCCATTTTTTTTATTTTTTTTTGTACAATTATAAACGGGACCCATTATAAACACACTTTGTAAAGAGATTATTACAGACATGAACACATCATAAATTATACTTACTTTTTTTTCTTACTTTTTTTATAAAGAGTAACATAAAATAGGAGATTCTCCCGTTACCAATGTTGTCTGTCTGATAGAACTCTTTTTGTTATGTTTTATGTTTTATTAACAAGTAGATGTGAATCGAAAATTGTAAGAACATATATAAAGGCCTGATGCCGTACTCACTCTTTAAGATGCTATATAAATCCCATTGATTATTGATTGGGGCTGTGTGTTGTTTCAACTAGATTAAAAACAGCATGAGGAAGTAAAGACATGTGATTTGTTGTGTATTACACTACGAGCTTCTAGATGGGATACACGCTGTCTCTCTGCCTCTACTTTTCTCGTTTAAAGGGAGAGAATTAGGGTACGGGTATCTAGGCTAACGTACTTTTATGCTATGCTTCATAGCCAAGAAATACCTTTATAGTTCGTGTCGTTTAGGAACATGTTTACTTTTTGAACTTATTTTGAGAGAGAAAATATAAATAAAAATGCTAATTTCGATATTCACATTATATTCACATTATATTTCAATTTTTTCTAGCTTTTCATACTGTACCGGATTATAACAAATGGCCTTTTATTTCCGATTTCCGGATTCTTTTTTATTAATTTTTTCACTTTCTAGTGTTAACATATTCTGATAAGAGGGGCGTCTTTTTGTGCGAAATTGTATGTACTGTATATCAAGATGGCCTTCTAGTGTACAAACATTTTATTGACTTTCTCCTTGTACCCTATTTATCTTTTTTATTTTAAAGGTTTAAATCGGTGTTGCCCTTCTACACAGTCTCAAGAATGTAGGGTGGCTTGCAAAAAGGTACATCGAACATCTTTTAAACATCCAGGGAGTTGTACTTTTACTAATAGTGTTTACCGAGGCCCTTCGCGTGCTGCACCTGGGTTAACGAACGGTGTTCAAACAATTATAACTCGTTGTATTTTTCCGTTAAATTCAATTGTATACTTTAACGAATGAACGATATATATTTTTATTTCCTGGCTGTATTGAATATACAGTGGCCTCTTGATGCACTATCCAAAGCATCCACTCCGAAACTTGTGTGTGTGTGTTTATAACGAACTTTTCAGGGACGGTATAATTCCCAACTTGACACAGACTCTTCTCCTGAAGAAGAAAAAAGTAGTGTACGCAATCACTACCGAGTGTATAAGCCTTGTTTATCACTGTGTGTTTTTTATCGTTTTATATTATTGTTACAGTTTGCTTTTGTACACAAAAACAGTTGTGAAATAGTCCAAATATAAAAAAGTTGTGCTCGTAATGAGGTGAGCAAAAATGCACATAGGGAGGTGTGTTTTCCTAAAATGTGGCACGTTTATTTTGTGTTGAAGAACACTCCTCCACTGTAACATTTTAACGATTTTCATCTCAACGTATTTTTTTTCTTTTTCTCTCTCCCTCTAGCTTGCGGTACCACCGCCTATCATAAGCGACTACAAAGCATATTTCACGTTGGTCTACTTGAACCGTAAGCTAACAACCATCGTTGACAAGTGTCCTCAATCCGAGGTAAATAGAAAAGTCTCATCGTTTGCTTTCCTCTTCAAAAAATGTGAAAAAGTTTTTTACGTGCGCCGTTTACAAGGCAATATTTTTTCACATTTCGCTAGGTCAACAATAAGACAAGAAATGTTATGATGAAAGTTTGTTCAAATAATTTTCATTCTTGTTTACATATTGACTTTCAACTTAACTTTTTTTTTCTTTTTCGAAAAACAAAGGAGAAGAGGAGATGGCTATCCCCCCCCCCCCACTCTCCATACTTTTATGGTATTTTTTTTTTCATTCGACTTTATTTATAAGAAACTGTACAATAATAATAACATGTATTATTTTGTTGTTTTTTTAGTCCAAGTTTTGGGAATGTCTGCGCACGACACAGTTGATGCGAGGTAAATACCATAATTCTAATTATTCCGCCCTCCCGCTAGCTCAACACTATTTAGGTTGAATCAGTCACTCGTAGGAAGGGTACAAACCAAAGGATATTTCCTCATTCTAAAAGGACAGGTCAACATCTAGAAAGTTCAAACCCCCGTTTTTTTAAAGAACTTGTATGTGGTTGAGAGTGCCATATGACGATGACTCTTTATTCGTCCTTTTTCTTCTCTTATAAAGCTTTACATTATTTTTGTTCTACTTTCCATGTGTGGCTTTGTCACTTAATTGTGGCTTGAAGTGGAATGTCGAGATCTCAAGAGTCTCTGTTTCGATTTCGTCAACATCTTTCTGTGCTTATCTCTGTTAGAGTGTGTGGTTTTTGACACACTGCATAGCACTTGTCAATAGAAACGCTTTGATCTGCGCCGACACTTTTAACATGTCTCAATTCAACCTTCTAAAAAGGTTTTGTCGATGAGTGCACGATGTCAAAAGGATGTCTAACCAACGTTCTGTGACTAGAATAGTGCAAGGCCGTGTCTTATACCCTAGCTTTGTTTTTCATCAACAAGCTCCCTCCCTAATTTTAGTTATATCTGAGGGGGGCAACAAAATTTAGAAAACTCCACACCAGGACCATGAAATTTTCCTTTTAATCTATTCTGAGTTCCTTTATTCTCGCCCATCAACGTTTTTAGAATACACACCATGAATTATAGATGCTCGTTTTTTGTAGATTGATCGAGTTTTCATGAAGTGGGCGTGGCTTCCTTCTTTGCCCCAAAAAGGTTTAAGGGGAGGGACTCAGACTTTATTTCTTCTTTTTTTTTGGAACCCGAGCTACCATTAAAGTCACGATGATTTTTTTTGCATTGAGGGAAATATTTAATTGAAACGACTGTTTATAGAATTCGTGTTCCGAGTTTTCAAATTGTTTTATTTATATTGAAGACGTTTTCATCCAGCGCAGACACATTAGAATTAAGCGTGACAGGGGAACATCTTCTTCATTCAACCACTCAGACGCGATATTATGTTTTCGTGATTAGACTGCAGCCTTCGTGTACATGATACACCACTCCCCTTTTCCCTTTTTTTCTCTATTTAATCGAAACAATATTGGCATAACCTGTAGTTGACCCCTCTTGATCGACAGAAACATTTTCTTTCTCTCTTCGTAACAATTTCTTTGTGTGTGTTTGGTGAAGAAGTGTAGATGAGTGATAAGTCAACAAAACATGAGAGATATTTGATGTGCTGGGGTTTTGATGCGATCCCCGTTTCTCTTCTTTCAAACGTCATAATCTTTGTGTGTGTACTCAGTTCATTCCTCGTACGGGATGACCGTACAAAACACGTTCAGAATGGTATCTCGAAATGAGATCCAGCTGGTCAAAACAAGACTAAAAGTGAAGGAGTGTATTTATTGGTACGGCAATCGGGGAACACTCACCCGTTAAGTTTTCTTGAACATTTTTGCCCGATATGGAAATTCAATTTAAAGAATGTTTGCCCCTTTTTTCAGTTTATTACTTCTCGCAAATCTTTATACCATAACTCTTATATCCATTTTTGTTTTTTGTGTTTTTAATTATTCCGTGGATATGAAAGAAAAGCTAAAACCTTCGAAAATCTGGCGCCTAATTCTGAAGCTGTCACTTTGCATATAGATTTGTGTTGAAACTTCATGACACATTAGTCTATTTAGTGGGACGGCTCATGTTGGCATTAAACCCCTCTTAGCTCCTTTAAGAAGCTGATAAAGGCGTGCTCTATAACAAACCTTTTCAAAAAGTTTAATTTTTTTTTTATTCTTTGAGATTTTCACAATTTTTCGAAACCCTTCCTCTCTATTGCTTTCTCGATGTGGAGGAGTGTTATCGTGTTTAATTTCTCCATCGTTGGTTGAGATTTTTTTCACTGATATACGTTTTTTATATGCGTCCGAAGGTATTTCATACAGATTGATAAGAAAAACCAACTACTTTAGGTTTAATGTGAAAATAGCGGTAGTGTGGTTTTGCTGGTTTTTTTTTTTTCTTACTCATTCGTGATAAAAAGTACAGCCTCGTTTTCACGCGTGGAAGTTTTTTCCATTCATTCTTTCAAGATTCTTTTCTCAATCCTCTTTTACACATTTCAGGGCTCTTTCCGCCCCTCCGCCCCAATCCTGAAAATAATTCCAGGACACTTTATAGTCATTGAGAATGGTTTCGTACACTACGTATAATTTTCATTAGTTCAATCTAACTCTTAATTGACAAACATTTAAGTAATCCCTAATTGAGCCAATCACATTTAATAGCTTGTTTTTTTTGTGACAACGACAGTAGTTTTTGACTTAATTACTTCTTATTAAGTCGAAGTGATTATCGTCGCCTGCGTATCCACGTACGTGAACCGGGTTAATTTGGTCTGTTCGTGAGTGTTGATATAAAATGAAAAGACCAGATAATGTAATGATGTTAGATACTTTATACGATACGGTGTAATCATTTTAATATGAAGAGCTTCACTGACATCAAACAAGACCCGACCGATATGCCCGTTAGATAAAAACAGACGTGTCGAAACGTCAAAAAAACCACTTGCTTTTTTTACGCGGGCGGACATTATTCATCCAACCATAAACTGATTAATTTCATGCGACCGCATAATTATGTATTTTCAGGAAATTGGGCTCACTTTTTTTTGGTTTCTGCTGTTTTATTCGTCTCTCTACCACTAATTATTGAAATCTTTTCTATTGGTATAGCACGCAATATTGCAGTACAGGGTTATCGAGAAAGATTATTAAAAAAAGTCGAACTGGAGAAGTAATTTTATTGAAAAGACACTAAGTGTCTAAGTTTCAATTCATGTTCACTTGTCAAAACCTCATAAAATAGACTGGAAGAACGAGGCATTTGATGAAATTTGCCTCGATTTTACAAAACACATTTAAGAGACTTTTCTATAAAAGAACGACTGATCATTAATTGGAACGCGAACTATATGTCAAGTGCCGTATCAATATAAAATACTTCTTGACGATTGTGCCCGCTAACCCTCGCACCAATACCAATACCACATTATCCGTCTTTCGATTTAAATACCATCATCATCATTATTATTAAATCCATCCTTCGTCTTCGTTAATCCTACTGTTGTTGTATGAGAATCAAACAAAGATTAATTAATTAAAACAAGAACCTAAAGATAATCCCCCCCTCCTCCTCCTTATTCCACCTCTTTTACTTAAATCGTGTTTTTTTTTTATATAAGAACTAACCCACATATAGGGCTTTTTCGAAGACTTAAAATATTCATAATAGTGCATTGAACTTATTTTATTTGTTTACACGGACCAGTCAGTACGAACTTACTGTAACAGTATCTTCTCATGTCTATATCAGGTCGGAAGGAGACTAGGCTAATCAATATCTTTCCTTTTACTTGTTTTTAAGTTCTTTGGGTCCATAAAAAATTTCATGAATCTCTATTTCCCAAAAAAAGGTCGAAGTAGTAAGACTCGGAACAGTGTAAAAAGGCAAACTTAGAGGAACTCTCTCTGTATGCGTCTGGTATTTTATAACAGTCTATCCGAGTGACGCTGACTTAAAGCCAAGATTTTGAATTGTTGGTAACCTCCTTGTTAGAATAACTGACAATGAGCTATAAAAAAATTTCCCGTTCAATCGACGATTTTTTTTTTCCTGTGCACGTGCTTAAAACGTTACACGTGCTTAAAACGTTTGCTTGTTTCGTACTAATGACGATCAAATGAAATTATAAGTGTCTAGACAAATACCCCGCCCACGTACACCTTTTCAGAGCTTGAATTCGGTACCAACAATATTTTCGTTGGCTTTTGCAATTGAATCTGTACCCTGTGAATACAGCACTATCTTCGTACTAAATCCCATCCATGCGAGTTTTCAGTTTTTATGTTTTCGTATTCTTACAAATTAGAATTTTACTCCAAACACTGTGGATCGAGTGGGATTTGAACCCATGACCTCTTTCTTACCGGGTGATGGCGTTTTATATTCCGTTCAAACGTTCGTTAGAAGAAATAGGAAGCTATTTTAAGATACACATATTCGTTGTTTAGATTTTCGCAAACAGACGGTACGCCAAAAGAGCAAGAGGTATCACGGTGTGTGTTGTAAAGAGGCTAAACACACGTCATGTGAGGTCGACTGTCTCACAACCAAGAACATCGCAAAATTATTACAGAAAGAAAGTTGCGATGCAAACAGAGAGGTAATTATGACAGCCTACTAAATGAACCTAACTATTTTCTCTAAAACCCAGCAACCCAGATACTCAAAAATACACCTTATTCCGGGATTACCATGTTCATTGCTAACCTCTTTTTCATGCATATTTCTCATGGCAACCAAACCCGTTAGGTTAGTTATGATGTTACATTTACAGGGCTTTGGTTTTAATTGAAACACGTATATATAGACAATCGTCTGGTCTGCCAAAGCTAAAATTTTGCAAAAAAGGGCTTTGCTAAATGTGGTCTCCTCTTGTCAGTTATAATTGAAAACCTTTCACGGCGGAGAGGAAGAGGGGGTTCTGTCTGTCTGCGTTCGTGTAGTAATTAAAAAACCTTACCCCAATTACCATATGATTTTTTAAATGCTATCGGTATTTTTGATAATGCGGTGAGAGAGTCATTAGTTTTCCCTCATTAATTTGTTCCATCCAGCTGTTACAAGGACATCTTGATTCTATCAATTTCTAAAATGGGTGGGGGGAAGCTAAAATTGTAATTATGTCTTCCAACTTATTTTTGTTCCTTTTTTATTTAGCCTAACTTCTCAAAGTGTATAAAGAAAGTTCATGGTATGTTGTGTTTACGTACAGAAGAGCCTGATCCATCTATTCCCATATTCTTGATATTTTTTTTAATACCTCTATGTTACCTCTATGCTTTTAATTTTGCTGGTTGAAAGTCACAATTAAATTCATCGAAAGGGCACTTCAAATTTCATTGTTTCAGCACTGCTGATGGAGGGATTACAGATTTACCCTAAAATAACTATTCTTTTTTCCAGATGCAAAGAAATGTTGTGGCGGACATAAGAAGGGATGCAAACATGCTTGTATGCAGGTAAGAAACCTTGCTTGTGTGTAAGAAACATGCTTTAAAACCTTGTCTGTGTGCAGGTAACATGTTTAGATAAAACCATCCCTGTATATTTGTAACATGCTTTAAAACCTTGTCTGTGTGCAGGTAACATGCTTTAAAACCTTGTCTGTGTGCTTGTAACATGTTTACATAAACCATTCCTGTAAGTTTGTAACGTGCTTTAAAACCTTCCCTGTATGCACTCAGACATTGTTGAAAAGTGTATAATAATGAGAAGAAAACAAATTCTTTACTTCTTTTATTTAGTATTTCAAAAACATCAGATCTGAGAATGTTCTGGCGAAGAAACAAGAACTGGAGAAAAAATGCGGCAAAGAGTCGAAACAGTATAAATGTGCTTTGGGTCAATCAAGTAAGATTTCAATTGTTGTGAATGATAATTTTCCTTTCGGAGCTGCGAAACGAAAGTTTAAATATTTCAATTTTTTCGATTAACTAGGGAATTTCCCAATGACATTTTGTAAAAAACTATACTTAAATGTTAACAACGGTACCATACATTTGCTTATGTTCAATTCTTCTTCTCTTCTTCTCACAACAGAATTTGACACGGCAATGCAAGACTTTACACAATGTTGCAACAAAGGCCATAACAAAGAATGCGTCAAGTCATGTAAAAAGGTAAACAATATAAGCGTCCACGATGGCGCCCGAAGAAGTGTAGTGTCAGACTATGCTGCTCGTCTCGCTTTTTCTTTTCTGTTTTCTGTAAAATTTGATTTTGATAGAAAAATGATAATAATTTTGATTTTCATAATTTTGTTCTTCCTGGATAGGCGTTGAAGAATCCAAAAGATTTTCGTTCTTTGATCAGCGGTTTGGCGCAAAAATGTGGAGAAATGAGAATCACGGTAAGAACGTCAATTCAACGTCACGGGGTGGATGGTTGAATATGTCACTTTTGGTACCGAAACATCTGTTTGACTTTCTTTTTTACATTTTAGACACCGCTGTACAAATGTCTGTTACGCGTCTCAACAAAGATTCCAGGTAAGACTTTCGTAACCCTTTTTCTTGACTTCTGAACACCATTCGCCAGTGTGTACATAATCTAATTTATTTATTTCGTCCTTTCTTAGAAATTCACCCTGATCCAAACCCCAGTGGAAGAAGTACTCACTTGAAGTCAGTCGGTAAGTAAACTCTCCTTTCATTCAACACTTATCCGTCCCTGCCCAATATGTGCCCAGTTGAAAGTTCATACATTCTACCAGGTCCGTTGGGTTTTTTTACTATTATTATTATTATTATTATTATTATTATTATTATTATTAAAGAAATTCACATTCGCAGGTACCATTTGTACCTCTATGAATGGCTCGTATTAAAATTTTTACAATTGCTAGTTTTGTATTCTTCTTGTTTGTACGACTCCGATGGCCATTATCAACGTCAAAAGCTAACTGTAGCTCCTATGGAATTACTTTACATCTTAGAAACATTCGATAAAGTTTATAACTCGCGAAAGCGTATCTCCCAGAATACTTACATTTTTAAAACGCAAAATATTATTTCAGAAATTTATACTATATACTTGTTTGCTTACTCGTAGACTAGATAATGCTAGTCGTTGACTTTCCTTTTTCTTCATCATTTTGATGTGATATATTTACGTGAAAGAATCGTACAAAAAAATTCCTGTGAACCCCGATTTCCCGAAAGAACGACTCCAGTCTAGAGTACTCGTTCATTAGAGCAACCTCGGAAAAATCTAATTGGGTTATTAATAACTTTTCTTCTTAGTTTATCCATCCTTCAAGACACAATGTTGTAACCGAGCGAAATCCCTGGAATGCCGCAGGTGGTGTAGAGAGACAATCTCCAGTCCCAACATGATGGGATTGTGGGGAACAATGTATCTATCCTGCATCCAAGACCCGCAAGAAGTCGAGTTATCGAACTGCATGACTGACAGTAAGTTAGCAAATCATGTTCGGATTTCATTACTTTTCATTTTATTATCTCGATTCTCAATCTAATTCGTTTTACACCCTAAAGTAACTCCTTTATTCAGACAGTTGGAAAGCAGTAGTTTGTATGTCCTGTATGAAGAATTTCCTTCCCTTTTTTAGTACTGGAACCTTGCGAGATAGGCGTCAAAGAGCCCATGAATTTCTGCACCAATTTTAACGAACGTTCAATGGATTTGTTTCGTCGAGGTGACCGCTTCGGTGACAGTTCAGCTCGCAAGTTGCACAAGTTTTGGTCGGATGGCGTGGTGACAGTATTGGACTATAGTCTCACCTTCAAAGATATCTCTCAGTGCAAACCAGAGTTATTCAAAGCTATGGCTTGTTTATTGGCTGTCAAACCGTGCGATCATCGACATCCACAAATACAAGTTTGCAGGTTTGTTAACCATTTCTTTAACCGGGTTGTCAAGGCAACCTTTCGTCTCACGGCTGGTTCTCTTGTTCTCGATGTGGGTATTTTCCGACATAGTTGCTGCCAACGTGTTTTGCCCTATTAGGGCTCCTCAGTTTCGCTATAGTCCAAATTCTCGATGATGCATTGGGTAGGATTCGAACTCGGAACCCTAGGGCGCCGAGCCGAACTGGCTAAACACTCCCAACATAGTTGCTACTCACTTTCATGGCAGTTTAATTAAAGGCTTACTTACTTACTTACTGAACCGCATCCGGCCGAGTCGGTGACATGAACGTTTTGTTCAGGTCCATTTCGTACAAGTTCATTCCCTCCTAGACCAATTAAACTATTTGTTTCCCATGGCGCTTTTATCGTCTACAATTTCTCAAAGTTACGTAATCTTTGGCGAAGAAGGTACAATTTACAAGGGGAAACAGCAGCAAGTAGTTAAGGGGCTGAATCTGATAAAAAGATTCGTAAATTTTGAAGTGTTTCCCACCATGAGCAAAGTTGGGAAATCGGTGAAGATGCTACAAATCTAGTGGCTGAATCTCATAAAAAGATTAATAAAATAAAGTCTTTCCCACCATTAGCAAATGCAAGTAGGGGCAGTTCGACGCTGTGTCATGATCAAGCTCTATTATACGACCAATAATTCATCCAATAATTTACCTTATTTTTACTACATAAATGAATAAACTGTTGTTTTCTTGCAGGAGCGATTGTGAAGAACTTTTATTGGAGTGTCTTAATCACGAGGCATCAGCCCGATACTACGAAGAAGCGACGGGTAATAAATATACGGACGCCGCTGTCCAAGAAGTATGCGCCGCTATTCTACCAAACAACAACCAGACCCAGTGTATCTCGCTCCAAGATTACGCCAAAAGTAAAAGGCCGTCTTTAAACGTCGGACAAACCGTGAAGAGGCACGAGGTGACGCTGCCCTGCGAAACAAATCCGTGTGCTGACGACGAAGTCTGTCTGGTCAATCAAGATTGTCCCGCCCATCAAGATAACTCTGTATTCCCCTGCGAGAAATACAAATGTGTTAAAGGTACCTTTCTTACTGTACTGTAGTTTATGCTGAGCAATGGGTAAAAGATGAGACGATTTCCACATGAGTAAAGGATTATTGGAAAATTGAAATTGTTTTATATTTTTTCTATAGGATGTCCAGTCAGTGATATGAGTAAACTTATCATTCCCGTTGGACAATTAGCCAAGGTAAGATTATTTCTTTTTCATTTACCTCAATAACCCAGTAGGAAAATTCGTTAAATAGGCACTACACCGAAGAAGAGTATCTATTAAAATGGTTGCTGTTTCAATAGCAAACACTCTCCTTCAGAGTGTTTTTTCAACGAAATTGGCCACTGTGAAGAATCCCAGCAATTTACTGCAGCACTCGTTCCACAAATTAAAGTTACAAAAAAGTGGAGGAGTGTCTTTTATCAGTAGGAAACACTCCACAAATTTTTCAGTCATTTTCTTGATGGGATTGGTATAGAACATATAAAACTCCTTAGAAAAAATTAATTATTTTTATCATTTCCCGCCTATCAGCTGAGCACCGAGCGAAGTGAAGAAGGCTGCTACCAAGTGTGTGAATGTCAGTTCAACCGTGAATCGAGCCCAATCGCTCTGTTTGGCAACTGTAAAGAGTTTGGGTGTAACAAGAAGACCAACTGTACTATTCGAAACAACATATACAGTAAGTGAACCGCTGCTTTTCATTGCTGCATATATATTATAATATATAGAGTGTCCACCCATAAAAAAAACCTACTCCTTTGCAGGGCTGCAAATAAGCGTCGGGACTGACAAGGGACTGACAAGTTTTAACACTGAATATTATATCCGACACGACACGCTTTTGATCATCTTCGACAAAAATAAATCGTACCCATATTAAAAATGTCATTATTAACACATTTAGTAATAGAGACTGTTTACTCTTGTGAAATGTTGTCCTGGTAACTTAAACAAATCCAGGGGTTACCCTGTACTAGTCTTATTTTGCTGACATAATATTGTAATCTTAGACCATAAATGATAAATTGGATGCTACTTTTAATTTACTAGACATGCTAAGAAGACGGATAAAAATACGTTTCCCCTGATTAATGATTCGATTTTTTCCCCTTTTTTTTTAGGAGATGGACAGGTATTTCGTGACCAGTGTAATACGTGTACGTGTACTGATGGAACGTTAGATTGTACCAACAAAAATTGTAACTTCTTGCAAAGCAATGGTAAGTCAAGTTTGACCACCAGGTTCCCACGACCAGAGTCTCGACGAATGATTTGTAAAAATGATCATTCTAAATACCCTAACTCCTTGTAACTGTTACTCAATTCCGTTCTATTTTGATTGTTAGGTCGCCCACGAAGACACCATGACACAAACGAATTGGTCACTCGTAAGTAGAATTATTTTTTGCAAGAAATATATGGTAGTACTGTGATTAATTGCCCATTTCTTTCTAAAAAAAACTCTTTTTAGAAAATAGGAATTCGCTAAATGAATTCGGACTCGAATGCGATAGGAATCATTAAGGCCAGGCGAAGTACTTCAGAAAAAGTGTACTTTTTCAGTTGAGAAATATTTTTCATTTCATCAATCTAATCAGCTTCATTCCTCTATTTTTGCAGAATTGGCGCCATGTAGCTGTCACAGATTTTACAAGCCGGTGTGCGCGTTAAATGGAATGACCTACCCGAACGCTTGTCTGGCCAAATGCTGCAATATCGGTGATAAGGAACTCAATGTGGGTGACTGTCAAGCTGTTGATCCGTGTGACCCCGATCCATGCAGGCCAGGCTACGTTTGCATACCCAACAGATACGTTTGTCTTTCACCGTGGACACACTGCCCTCAATACACTTGTTCGGCGACGAGGAAAGCACTCAGATACTTCAACACTCATCCTCTGTGTAGTAAAAATGGAAACGAAAAGGTAATAATCTCAAATCATATTTTTAACTTGTCTCCTTTCTTTTCTTTTTGATGTCATCCAAATTTGCATCGAAATCCGAAGAGAAGCTGGCGTTAGTTCTCAACATATGTATCTGACTGTTAATTTAATTCCAGTTCTAATATTTGTAATAGTAACAATTTGTAACATCCTTTTTCTCCTTCTTCATCTTGAATCCAGCATTCATCGTGTATAAAATGCGTGTGAATTTATATTATTTTTGTTCACTGTCAGGGCGCTCGAAGTTGAATATTTAATTCACCTTCTATCTCTCTTACTACTAACTAGGGTGAAGGTGAGATATGTGGATTCAACGGCGTCACTTACAAGAACAGATGCGAAGCTGAACAGGCCGGAACCGGCGTCGATTATACGGGCGCCTGTCTACCGCGCGCCCTCCAAAACTCCGACGGCGATCACGATCGGTGCAAGAGTGTTGTGTGTACACCGTTCGATAACGACAGTTGCGATGTGGTCATCCCGCCCGGCTCTTGTTGCCCGAAGTGTGGATCCATGTTACGGTTACTGTACAGCAAGAAGGATGTTGAACGTCATCAGAAATTCATCAGTTCCGACCCGATTGCCGTGAAGGATGTCGTGAAATATATGAGGCAACTCCTCAAAGTGGTAAGTCCGGTTTTTATCTACCACGCGCGTGTATTTGTACATGATTAAGAAATTTAGAAATGATGATGTGAGGCAACGGCTCAGAGTGGTAAGTACGGTTTGGTTTCTCTGCCACGTTGAATTGTGCCTGAGAAACTTGAAACTTCCGCCCAGGTATCCCAACGTTGACAAACCATTGATTGCACATATTTTAACCACAGCTTCTTTCTCTTTTCAGGCTGAGTGTAAATTGCATGGTCACCTGACAGTAGAAAACGATCTTCTCATAATCATAATGGTCGACTCACAAAAGCCCACGCGGGATCAAATCTACGCTTGTAAGACCGAAGCGGAGAGATTTCACAAGTACGTGGTTCACAAGAGCCCGTTAGTGCAGACTAGTTATTACCTATCACTCTTAAAGGCTTCCAAGCTAAAGAGTACGAGCTGGAAAACGGGTAGTTCGTCCAGCACACTGACTTTCAAATCGTATAAAGACTTTACGTTGGTATTACTCTGTGTACTAACTTCTATTCTGTTCGCTGGTGGGAAAAGGTGATACATATAAATATATATAGATTTAGTTGGTTTTTTTTCTGTTTTTCTTTGAATGAATTTTTTTGGATTTATATACGAGAAAAAGTTTTTTGAATTTTGTTGGTATTATTGCGTTACATTTTGTTTTGTTTAAAATTAGAAAAAAAGTGATATTGACCCAGCCGGCAAAAAAATCATTAAGCTAATAATAGTGGAGGAGTGATTTCTATTGATAGGCATTAATAGAAAAACTCTCCTCCGCAGAAGTTTTTGCCGGCTGGGAGTACTCTGCTTTTTAATGGTGACTTTGAAGAAAGAGGGAATGATATTGCGCTTACTGATGGGATTCCCATTATCATTTTCAGCAGTCTAAGTTTCAATTCATGTTCACTTGTTAAAACCTCATAAAAATAGACTGGAAGAACGAGGCATTTGATGAAATGTCTCAATTTTACAACACATTTAAGATACTTTTCTATAAAAAGAACGACTGATTATAAATTGAAACGCGTAGTATATGCTAACTTTTCTTTCTCTTAGTTTATCAACTGTTAACGTATTAAGCATTTCAAGCATTTCCTTACTTTATATATATGATATATTTTAAAGAGTAAAAAAACACATGAAGTAACGGCATATTTCGAACATAGTCACGCCTCTGCCGAAGGGTGTGGTTGACGAATAGGAGGTAATCGTAACCATTAAAAAATCTCTCCATGTGTGTTCTAAATACGTCAGAAGAATAGGGTTTTGAATTTTTCAATATTAGACGGTTTACATGGAAGGTCTTAGATGAACCTCTACGCTGCTAGTCCCCTTACTTGCAAACTGTATGAGTAACTTTGTACAGGGTGAACGAAATGGAATCTACTGTATCAACAACCTTTCATAAATAGCCTCTGGTCGTCGTCAATTTTGGTGGTGGACTTGTCTACAGTGAAAAGTTCAGTTTTAATCTTTTTTTAAAGTCATTTTTCTAGGGGCTATTATGAAATCGTTGAAATTTTTCGTTCGTTTTCCTTTCTTCTTTTTTTTGAGCCTTCAGAAAACAAAGGGGGTAATTCTAAAAGTTTAATAGGCGTTCCCGAAGGAATGTAGATATAAAAGAGATAAATTATTTTATATATTCTACTTGTATATACAATAATGTACATAGATTTTATTTCAAAGTATATTAAAAAAAAAGTGTATATAATGTATTTGTAATAATTTGATGGTTTCTACTACAACTCTAACTAAAAGACAAATTTATACTCGTATTTACTACAGGGTGTATCAAAAAAAACCTTCTCAAAACAATAGAAATCCATTGTTTAAAGTAGATTTTTTTTGATACACCCTTTACGATAAGTTTGGGTGGCCTCTTTCTTATTCTTCCTTTCCAAATAAAGATCTATAAATTTAGAATATATCTCTGTCCCTTACACTCTTTAACTCTTAATAAAGACTCTCTGGCCCCTGCCCACTTTTTTTTTTTTTTTTTTTAACAGAAAATTGTCTGAGCGCACTGGAGTTTCCATCAAATTTTTGAGGTATTAGAATTTGCCGTTAAATGAGAGTGCGTTTATAAATCCAATCTTAATCCAAACCTCAACTATATAAAAGTTGTACTCAAAAATAATTTGCACCATTGAAAAATGCTATTACTACAGGGGGTCTGCCCCCTAGAATGCTGGTAAAATTTGAAAGCAATGACAACCTTACTGTATCATCCAGTTTTGACTTCTAAAATGGCAATATAAAACTTTTCCCTGTGATAATAGCATTTTCCAATGGTGCAAATTATTTTTTGAGTACAACTTTTATATAGTTGAGGCTTACATCAAAAGTTGTCATTGAGAATTGTGGCTGAAAGTTGGCTTATGATGTTGTTTTGTTGGACCCGATAATGCAGGCTGGCCTTTTTTCAGATAAAACTAAATTTTAGGAAATTTTCACTTTTGTGCCCCTCATAATCAGTAACAGGTACATTTATTATTGAAAAAATACCACCAGGGGAATACTGTGATGGTTGTCAGAATGCAGGTTGGTAGCATTTAAAGAATCTAGAAAAACCTTATCGACAAAATTGAAAACGACCTGTTAAAATAATTCTAAATTAAATTTCTAGCAAAATCATCATTTCGATCATTTCTTTTTATGTAATTAAAGCACAGTCAAGTATGGCGCCTTATCTTCTCTGTTTTAATACATACATAAATAAAACCAAAGACTGCTAATATACCATTTTTTGGTTAAACTTATCTACCCAGAACTTCAATAAGACCATGCATAAAATATAAAAAGATATAAAAGTTTATGATTTTTTCAGGCATGAACCTCAAAATGCTGATTTTACTGGTGACATATAATTTAATTATAAAAGTACTAACAAACTATACGGATTTAAATTTATTTA
>JAYRBV010010805.1:0-24801 GCA_036023255.1 Mitrocomella polydiademata
TTTTTGGCCGTTGAACTGTATCCTAATTTCTCTTTGCCTTATATTTCAAAGATTTTAAAGATTTCAAAGATTTTAAATAATATCCTGGAATCATGCCAGTCTCAGATTAAATGTTTAGTTCCAGCGACAAACTAATAAAAAAATTTGGAATACTTCATAGTAAAATGTCTAAAATGTCATGCGCAGGTGATGATATTTTGTAATGAGATTTTCATACTTACCAACAACACCTAGCATCCGAGACTCCTTATCCTCGAAACATCTGCACACCGCTCCATTCCTGGTTGTGCTGTTCACAGGTAAGAAGAACTTTGAATCGGTCATCAAGTCCAACGTATGCTGTTTTGCCACTCGCTGGCTGTTGCAAGTATCTCGTACATCGTACCCTAGTGTGACTCCTGGGAGGAGAGTGTCTTCTTTGTTTATTTCGTCAATGGCAAATAAAAAAGCCTCCACCCAGGTGACTCCAAATACATTCAGTCTGAACTTCGAGCTCACGGTGTCCTGTTCGTGGATTGGAAAGAGCGCTCCTATGATGTAAGTAGCGTTCAAGTTTTGCGTTGTTGTTCCGTAGTCACAGCCAGCCTGTTTGAATGAGATGAGTGATGTAGTAGTATAGGTTATGTGACATATCCATATGCTGATTGCACAACGGTGCAGGAAAGATAACTGCATCATGGTATTTGTAAAGGCTAGAAAAGAAAAGAAACTTAAAGAAATCTGAGAGAAAATTTTCTCTTTTTCAAATGCAGAATTAAAAAAACTACTGCCCTTCAAAACTGACGGGTAATTGCACTTTTGCATCCCTTAGCGGGACTGATAGATTGATTTTGATACGCCCTTAAAGTGGGACCATTGCGTTTTTTCTTCAGAAACTATAATTTTATACCCTTAGAAGGACCATCTTATATATTGTAATTTGTGGACCCTTATAGAGGGAATTTGAAACAAATGTAAAAAAGCTACCCTTTAAAGGTCGGCACATACCCGTATGAAAAGCTTGGGCGCCCCCTCACCCCCCCTCCGTGTCCAAAGAAAGGGTGTAATAAAGTGAAGAGCTCAAAATAAGATAAACCAGAAAATCATATAACAAAAATCACAAAAATGCACTGGAGAAATCCAAATAAAGTTGCAAGAATATATTACCTAATGACAATAATAAAATACATATAAAAGTAAAGCAAAGCCGCCCCACCCACGCAAATTTTTTGATGTTACCACGTGTATAGACCACTCAACAAATAGAAAGTCCAATAGGCCAATAGGCAATAACAAGTTATTCGTTTTACAGTGGAATTATACTGCTTTTAAGATTATCAATTTTAAAATATCGCTATTGTGATCAAATAGCCATCTTGAATATTCTTTCCGAGTTCTACTTACTCTGTTTGAAAAGTATACATGGATACGACAAATTGGAAACAAAAAGTCGTTTTAAAAAAGTTAAACATTTGAGAAAAATAGGGGAGCTGGTCAACAATAATAATTTTGATGGGATCCTTCAGTAAAGATAAATTTTCTAACTTTTCCTCAACTAAAAATATAAAGTACCTTTTGTGTGAAAAAAGTCAAAGTTTCTTTACCTTGGGTTCAATGTTCACCTGCAAAACAATAGCTACATACAGGGTGACCAGTCAGGGCCCACGCTACCGGGGCCCACTTTTTTGCTAAGTAATCTTCCTTTTTTATATTTTTGTGACGATCTATTCTTGTATCTATTCTTGTGGCCCCCTCACTTTTGAATTGCTAGCGTGGGCCCTGGACCTTCCAATACAAATCATGTAGAAATTTTTGCGATTCTCGCGATTTAGACTATTTTCACGGATAAAATAAAAAAACCATGAAATGATTTTTGCACATAGGTATATACATAAATGAAAAGGTTAACATTTCTGAATTCCTTAAATTAAAACCACGAAAATAGCCAGATTTTCTAAATACCAATAAGTTACCTACAATGAAGTCAACCACATGAGAAAATAAAGCTCAAACTTAACGAGGCCCTGGGAACGAGGTTGGGATTCTTAGTTTGGGGGTTGAAACTAAATGAAAAATGTGATTATATGCGCTGGATTTAAACTTTTTTAAATACCCCTGTCTCAGAGCCCCTTATATTTGGAAACTCAAAGACGAATAAAGTGAACTTACTGGCAACTATCCAGACCATTTATTCAAAAGTGCGCGCAAAATATTGTCCATTTTGTATTGATATCTAGAACTTGCTTTTTCAATAACTGCGCTACTGGGCTTGTTCAAATAAACATGGTCTGGCTGGGGTGGTGGCTTTCTCTACTGGATTAAAATTATTGTCTAATTTTGGAATAATTTTTCCCCACTTGGGTACTGAGAAAAGGATGTTTTGTTTCAGAAAGCAATTATATAATAATAATAATAATAATATAATAATAATAATATTGGAGTAGTTTAACGTCATGTAAGGTATCCATCCATTTAGGTTGGCTATTCTTGCCCGTCGGACGCATAGGCTATAGGCTGGGACCTCTTAATAAAAACCAAACTCAATAAAACGCAAGGCTTTATAGCCTGTACCAAACTCCGATTAAAAGAAGCTTTTATCAAAAGTACAGCGGTCTGGTGCACAGGCTATGCAAGGCTCCAGTTTCTTATAAAGAAACTACATACAGAAATAAATACCTTGTTTAATAATATTAACTTGAACTACCCCTTTGAATGGAATTACTGACGACGACAAGATAAGTTATATAACATTGGCTACAAAAGTACTGCTCTCAAAAAACTTATTTATTTGCATTTATAAATATATTCGTGATATTCACGTCGCTCGACTTCGAGAAGAAACTAATCAGTTTCGAAAGAAATCTATTGTTCTCTGGGTGGCAAAAGTTATAAGTTTGCCACCCGAGAACAATAGATATTTATCGAAACTAAGTAGTTTCGACTCGAGGTCAAGCGACGTACGTGAATATCACGAATAAAAATAATTTTCATAAGATTGCAATATTCCTCTCGTCACCTCGCTCTATTTTCCCAATAACACAACTGCCCGATTTTTTTTCATCATTTGTCAAAGTCTAATAGGAAGTAAAAGTTTACAGACTTTTAAAGCGGTAAAAACTCCTTACAAAACTTCACGGTAGCCATATAAAAAACAACACCATATGACACCAGATTAGCGCGAAACGAAAACAATATCTGCTCTTGAAACATAAACAGTAAGTAGTAGATCCTGATGTCATACTAATAAAATTCCTCAACTACAAGAAGGAAACTCACTCATCATTACATAAAAGGATGTATAACTGTATATATTTATGTTGAGTGACATTATGTTTGCACACCTCCATTTTGTTTGCACAAAGATATTATTTTTTAAAGTCTTTCAAACAAAAACATACACTAGCGTACGTATACATGCTATAATAAATCGCTTTGTTTTAAGCGATGCGTGACTATGATTACCGATATGCTTTAGGTTGCATCATTATCAGGTGACGAAAAAATCTCATTTTGAATGTAGTTTTCGTCTCTTCTGCAATCATTACCCATAAAGCAATTTTGTCCGTTTTGCCGAATTGTCATGAAAAAAAAAGACCTACGTCAGTAGCACGCCGATCACAAATACAAAGTGTATCATCAACCTTCTATTGTTTAAATTTGATTTAATTATACACTCTGTATATGAGTAGCTAGGAAACCTGGCTTTGTATTCTCTCTATACGCGCCATTCCGCATGACTCCCACCGTTCCACACTTCTTATATAAAACCAATAAAACCTATTATTTTGGCGAGAGAGAGACTCTTTCACATTTCTGGCTGTCAACTTTATATATTTTGTGCGTGGTGATTTGGGTAGTGAACGAGTCAAGCCAGGTTTCCTAGCTAGTATACGAGGGGCGTTTTGCGTGCAGTAGTCATTTATCCTGGACGCACTTGCAATTCTTATTGTGTACAATGCCGTCTATCCTATTTTATCTGTGGTATGATTTGGATTACCTTTAAAAGGAAAAAATTATGGTCGAATTTTAGAGGATTCGCTAAAAATCCGCAAATATTTCTTCGCCGCTAAAGTGGTATTTTTTCCAAACCACCAAAATTAATCCCCACCAAATTTGAAATTTTCCGAATATCACAGCACTTTTTTTTATTGTATGTACAATTAAATTAGCCTCCAAAAAATGAATACATTATTTGGCGATATCCTTAACGTCAAATTCGTCAAAAAGATTCAACTATCCGCCAAAATTATATTCAAAAGAATATCAGTCCACTAAAAAGGTTTGTACTTCTCTTTTATACCTACCTTTTTTTTCGTTCAATCAAGTCGAATTGAATTCTTTTAAAAAAAAAACATCATCACCAACCTCTTGAAAGACGGTTTCAGGGAGTCGAAATTGCGAAAAACATTCCTTTTTATTATTCAAAATTAAAGATTGTCTATCTACCCCCGGATTACTTAAAGAGGAACATTGGTTGGTAGGTTTCGAGAAAAAGAGGAGGGGGCAGAGACGGAATGATCTGATCATCTCCTTCTGTCCAAGCGAAATTGACACGTGTCACTGAAAGCTGACGCATGACAGGACGTACAACTTCTTCCCCAGGTTCTCACCCAACCTTGTTTCCATGGTGATTTTGGTTAATTTGACAGAAATGATTGTCATTGGGATAAAATCACTGGGTGGATGTAGCCAGCAAACCAAGATGAATAGATGGCAGTTTAACAAAATTTACCTAAAAAAGGATCAATCAGAAAAATTGTGCAACATCTACTTTTTGAGATATTTCTTTTATAACAATAGCGTAAAAAAAGTACTTTACAATTAATGGTACAAACGATGCCGCGATGCTATGAACACCCAAATACGTTCGAAAAAAACTATGGGGCGGATGTATGTACAACAACCTTAATACATTGTGTCCAAAAAAAAAGATTGTTGTGAAGTTTTTGGCGCTGTGTCGACTGTTGTTGAGTTATGAAGCGTTCGGCGCTAAATTGATCGGATCGTTCATAACTCAATAACGACGTAACGCCCTAGCTACATGGTGGTCTTTCATTGTCGTATGGTCATTACATTCCATATGATAGTGTAAACTAGTTATTTACATTTTACGGAATTCAAAGCAGACCGGCACCAAATATATATTCTGAATAAGAGTTCCATACACGGTCAGAAACCAAACTGATCTTCGTATATAACCAACCCACTTCAATTTCTTTAAAATTACATTTTGATTACAAACCATGTCGGATCACTCCTTGACTTGTAGCTTCTTCACCAGAAAGAAAACGGCACAATATATCGGATAATCTACGAAAGGAAAATAGTGGATTTAAGATGATACTAGATTATGCTTATTTGTCACCATAACATAATCCCGTCTGCCCGGGACGTATACAGTTAAATCACGTTTAAAGCATTGATGGAATAAAATCCTTAAAAAAAGTAAAATAAATTTGCAAATCGACGTAGAAACATCTACCATTGTTGAAGAGTAAGAAGTTCCCTTACTATGAAATCCCCCACCCTCGATCCACCCCTCCCCCGAATAAGCTTTCCCAGAAATCCATACTCCATATCTCCAGTTGATTGAGGAAGTTTCAGAAAAAGGGACCCCTTGAAATTCTAGACACCTTCCAAGCCCTGAAACTAACCCTTATGGAAATTCCCAATTATCAAAATCTATACAGCTTCTGGTTAAAGTTAAAGAATTATCGTGATTCGATCCATTTCTATACAACCACTATTCCACTTGATTCTAAAGGAGAACCTCTGTCAGAATTTCAACTTCCGGATGCGCAAGCGTAGTCCTACCTTTCTGTGCGATGGCTTCTGCAATCTTGCTGAGAAGACTCGATACGTTCGCCCTCGCACGCACCGCCCACGTTTGAGGTTCTGGCGGCAGGTTTTTCAATTGACTGTACTCGAGGGCGTGGACAAGATTGGTTTTCACTTCGTGGACTAGCGTGATGGTGACAGTGTTATTCTCGTTCTGCAAGTCCGTCAGTTGCAACTAAAAACCACAACAAAAGTAACATGTTAGGGTTATGACGAAATTCTAAATTAGCATAAAAATTGAAACGGTCAAAATTAAAAAATCGTTTCAAAGGAAACGGTTTGTCTAAATAAAATACATCTCTTTAATTAAAGAGAATTTGCATATTAATCACCCTTTTTAGAAGTCTAAGTTTTTGGAGATTACCACGGATTTTTAGGAGAAATTGCTGATATCATGCTATAAAATTTGGCGAATTCGGTCGTTTTTCTCAATTTTTTTCCCAATCAAATGTTAATGGTAAATGCGAGCAAGTAAGGTAACAATAGCAGGGAAGGGAAAGTAAAGCTTTGAGTAATCCAAGTATATGTTGTGGAGAATATTAATTGGCTTGATTAAAAAACTTAGAATCACACGTTTTTGTTATCAAAGGGTAGATGAAGATACCCGACCTGAGAATAATTACACAGTCATAGAGGAAGGGGCTATTGATAGGGTATATTGTAAGTTGTGATGAGCGATGGGAATGTTAAAACACTTCAGTATTTATTTATAAAGTTATTTATATCAAAACGATAACGAACAGATAAGGAGCAGATTTTGATATCGTACAGCAGCGGCTGAGGAACATTGTTTTCTTTTGCTACGATAGGTTTTCGAATATTTTGACTGCCGGGAGACAATGTCATCTTACTTTGTCAACCAGGCTGTAAGGGATGTATAAGACGTCAAACTTTCAATAACACAGGGTGGTTCAGGAAAATACTAGTCTTCTCATTAAGACGCGAGCGATCGCTCTCGCGCAAGCAGGCACGTACGCAAACAGAATTCACCCGTGCGATCGCGCGGGCAAAGTGTAAAAAACATTTTAATCGCGCGGGTAAAAATAGTTCATAAACGTGCGCATACATTATTATTTTTCCTTACAATAAACAAATGTTCCACGTAATTGAATACTATTAATCATTCGGGCAAACCAGTATATTACAACCTACTGTGAACCACCCGATATTACATCCAAACAATATGGGGAGCAGATATGACACTCTCGTGGGAGTAGTAGTAGAAAATAACAAACGGGACTTACAAATAATAGGTTTTTGCTCTTCAGGGCAACGGCTGGTGTACCGGATAGGGCAATGGGAGGCGGAATGGTGAGACAAACTTCAACCCGGAAATTCAAACCCGCCCAGCTCGTTTGCTGTAGTAAAGAAATAAAGAAATTAATAAACAAACCTCGAATGCAGTCTTGAAATCTATCATACCCGTTTGTTAAAGAATTGACTGAACAATCCGGACAGTTCGCAAATGCATTGAATTTGGAAATTCGTTTAAATTAATTTGTAAACCACATTCAAATAGATCAAAACATTCCAAAAATGTTTTGTTGTATTTTGAGGGTATAAAATTTCGACCCAAAAACTGCGAGTTCCTTTTAAAGCATAAATACAGCATCATGATTAAAAACAACCGAGCTACAGCGTAGTTCACAAAAAATGTTGTGTTACTTACAAAAGAGAAAATCGTTAAGAAATCATTAAAAGTGTTTTACGACTTCTTTTTTATCCGCATTCAAAAGATTTGTTCTGAACCACACTGTACTAACATATAGTTTGTCTGTTGGTTTGAGACCATTCGTTCTTCTATAGAAAGTCTCTTAAATTGGTCTGACAAGTCGAGACAACTTTCATCAAATGCCTCGTTCTTTCAGACACGTTTAAGAGGATTTTGACCGATGGTCTCAAAGCGACAGATGAATGACCTCCTAATAAAATTCGCCTGAGTGACTTCCGATAATAGTGGCATGGATGGATAGTTTCATTGGGGAAATATTTACTGTTGTTTTTTTGTGAACGAAAATATGACGGAAAGAACATTTACCAATTCCAGTTTCAAAACTTTGATGAAGTCCTTCAGTATTCGTGGTTGCGCTCCTAGTATGCGCGCAAATGACGTCATTGCGGTGACTTTGAACGGTGCACAAGCAACCTGGAACACAGAAATAAGTGAATAAATGACGTTCCTAAGGAATAAATTTAGGAAACCTGCGTAGGGATAAAATACCACAAATTTCAAAGGGCACGGTTGAGAGGTCCAAAAATGTCTAGTTTTCGCGATTAAACAAACTTTGGTTTAAAAAAAAGAAACAGTAAACAGTTAAACAATGAGCAAATCTTTTTAAGAAATTTTAGCGATTGACCAATTTTAACGAGTTTCGCCGAACTAATTTTCGCGATTGGTCAATTTCGAACGAGTTTCGCGGAATTTAAATTCGCATTTTGGGGCCTAAAAGATAGTCATGTGGATAAGGTGCTTTTCTATAGACATGGGACACAGTATTGTGTAATCCATGGAGACCACTCCTCTGTGTTGACTAATTTTGCTGACTGAGCAAATTCGATTCTACACAACCCACTTCAAGAATTCAAAAAGTATAAAACACGTTAAAAAAAATGGAATCTTTGTTCTCTTTTAGGTGTACAATTTTTCGCGTAAAGAAATTTCCACGGAATTGAGATCTTTGTACTTCGCGTTTTAAATAATAAACTTTCGCAATGAACGCAACAAATTTTACGTGGATAAAATCAAACAGTAAATAAATAAAAAATTGACAACGAATTTGAAGACATCATTTGAAATAGTTAACAATTGGATAAAAACTAAAATCCGCGAATGTTTCTAATAAAGTATTTTTTTCTTATTTTTGGTAACATTAAATTTTGACCCAATTAGGCTTGGCTACCATTATGGATTTAGGGAGTTCCTTAATTCTAAAAGACGGGGATTTTTTTTGGTGATTCTGTATATAGTCCTGAACTATTGTGCAACAAATGGTAATACGACTGGACTATTTGTAAACAGTCTAGGGTTTAATAACAAATAAATTTAAAAAGCTTTTCGTTTTACTTTTTTGACTTACCTTAGCATCAAAGTATTGTTCGAGAACAGGTAATTCTTCTGTTTGCCAAGAAGCTTCTAGAAAAAAAAAAGGTGCATAATGCAAGACTCTTATTATGATACGAGAGGTCCCGCCGCCATGAACTCCAAAAATTTGTTTCACAACAAAAGCAAGCAAGACTGTCGTCAATGATATCTAATAAGTAAATGACGGCATTATCCACGAGAGTAATCCGCACAATACGAAAGAAACAAAGGCTGCAGAGACTTCTTCTTATGAAATTTCCACACATTCCCGCGATGAAGCTGGAAGAAATATTTCCAAAGATAAACTCGGACCCAGCCGGTTTAAAAGCAAATACAGAGGAGTGTTCTTTATTGGCAATGCAAATAATAGAAAACAAAAAATCAATAGAAAAACACTACTATGTCACTTTTCCATCTTGGAAACAGTAAACGTATAACCTACCGTGGCCTTTCATAGGTGTTACCCTAAGTCCCAAGCAGTCCATAGTTGATGGGTTCAAACACATGCTGTACTGCAGACCGTTTTCCGGGCCGTTTTTACCAGCGCACGAAGAAAATATGACGATGCCATTCTCCGATTTTTCAAGTTTAAGCTATATGAAATAGACAGAATTATATATATATATATAATATCGTGACACCTTGATTACAGGCTATCAATAGACCGCGGGGAAGACTGCCTCTTATGGGTTAACCAGGTCAAAAAAAGTACTGGTTTTCCTATTGAGACAGCAGATGGTCGAACCTAAGATTGCCGGCAAGCCAGGGATTATTCCAGGCACTTTTTGACCTCTAGATTGGTTAAAAACAGTTTATTTGGCCTTCAAATTCAAACTATAAACTGCCATTTTTTGACAAGTTTATCACAAAAATCAAACTATTTTTCCACTCAATATGAAACTCAATATTTTAGCATTAAATGTTAAAATCGACTTTCATGCTACCGTTATACGGTAGTAACTTTGTGCCTGGAAAAACCTCGCAAACCTTGAAAACCAAGACAATTACCGTATCGTCCGTCCGTAGCACTCTTATCAAATGCGAGCGCAAATGTATTGATCCGAAGAACTTCTCCAGCGGACACAAACACTGTGATTTCTTCTTGGGCGGGGCGTTCTCGGCCGGATTGAGTAGCATCTTAAAACCCGCGTGCGTTAGGAAAACTGGCACATGCGCGTGACTGACATTGATGCTTGATAGTAGCATACGTGATTGAGACGTGCCGGCGCTAATGAGAAGGAAAAGTAACAGAGACATAGTAAATAGAGGAATGCTTTGATATTGATCAAGATGTTCGCGCAATCTGGAATCTTTGTGGTTTTTTTCTTAAATCCGCTGAAATTTCATGTCAAGGTCCGAGCAAAGATAATGCCTGCACAGTATTAGAAAATATATTTTTTAAGTACTCAAAATCTAGTGGGAAAAATACTTCATAAGCTTTAAAGCAAAGAAGGCTTTTAAATTGATACGATAGGGAAAATTGGATTACGTTTTATACGAGAAAACTTCCGTCGGATTCGCCTGCTTGGTTTAAAGTAAGCTCCTTCTAGTTTCAAACAGGAAGACTGTATTACTGAGGTGTTTTTCATCGTAAAGAGAGGCTGCAAATAATTGTTCTCACCCTTGCTTTACTGGATGTGGGGACCCTTGCACCAGCGGGGGAGAGCCAGGCCACGTGCTGGGTGACATTGCGTTGAGAGGTGCAGGTGATGGTTGAAGAAATGTTCCTTAAAGAAAATTCAAATAGTAAATACCCAAGCGAGGCCACGTATACGTGAGTGTTTCAATCCCTCCGAGGGGAGGCGAGTTCGTGTCTTGCAGTGTTTACATGAAACAGTTGAATTAGAAGTTATATCCGGTAATAACTTCATTTTTAACATGTAAATGTGGCCTCAGGCCTAATAAAGTTAGGAGGAGAAGAATATCAAATGAAAGTAAACAGTCTATTTGTTTGTGCAAAAGAAAATCATACTGGGAGAAGGGACGGATGCCGGATTTCCGGGACTTGGTGCTGTGAATTGACTATACGGTTGTGGCGATGAGATGACGACCGCCGGCGATTTTGTTGCATGATCCTTGTACGAAACACTGTCGTGGCTTGCTGAAAAATCTGGTTAAAGTAACAAGAAGAAAGATCGTGTCAGTACTATAAACTAGAAGATTGTACGAAACATTGTCATGGCTTGCTGAAAAATGCAAGTGAAGGGAACCATAAGAAATTTCGTGTCAGTGTTGAGCTGAAACATGTAAAAAACGAACACACTATACATGTCCAATTTCGGGACAAAACAATGTCGGGAAATACTTTTTATCGATTCCCTTCAAAGTCTTTTCCCAAAATTTCGGTACTTTTTTGTCCTGTAGTATTTTATTTAGATATGCAAATTGCTTACGGTCAGTCAAGAAATTTCGTGTCAGTGTTGAGCTGAAACATGTAAAAAACGAACACACTATACATGTCCAATTTCGGGACAAAACAATGTCGGGAAATACTTTTTATCGATTCCCTTCAAAGTCTTTTCCCAAAATTTCGGTACTTTTTTGTCCTGTAGTATTTTATTTAGATATGCAAATTGCTTACGGTCAGTCTGCTGATCGAGTTCCATCCCACCAGGTGTAACTGGGTAATCGAGACCAGAACTTCCACCTGTGTACTTCTCAGCAAATAGTTGAAGGAAAGGCTGTAATGAACAATGAACACAAATTAAACGTCTTTTTGTGTGAAATAAAAAACATTCGTGAAAGAACACTAACCAGTACTTACAAAAACATTCCGTATAAACCGGAAAATAATAAAATTCTTTAAAGAAACTTAAATGCTTAAATGCAAGAGGAGAAGAAATTCGCCAATCTTATTTTCGAAACATTGTATGGGAGCCCTTCAGTAAAATATATAATCTCCTAAAAGACGTACCCGAAAAATTCGTAAAAAGTTTTTGCATTTACTGAGATTCTACCGTATTTTACTACATTGGTAACCTACTGTGAGTTGAGTAATCGGTGTAAATCCCCGCATGGCTTTGGTAGTATCCGTCAAATACAATGTTCCATCTAAAACGCAAAGAAAGTGTTGTTTATATAGATTATTAAAATTTGAAGAAATGTTTTACAGCTCTGAAAAATGTTTATTTTAAATTACGTGAAAACTATTATTAAAAAATGGATAATATTCAAATATCATTATATTCTCTGTTGCTTTGGACAGGGTTGCCAGCTAAATTCAGATTTCAAATTCCAGGGTTTTCAAGGGTTTTCTAGGATTCTAATACTCTTTAAAGTTTTTTTAAACCTTACATGCTCTAATTTTTAAAACCTTCAAAGTTTTGTGACCCGACAAAAGGCACGCAAGTAAACCCATTTCAAATACATATATTTAAATTATTATGATTTTTGTCATTTTTATTTATTACGGTTTAAACAATTTGTTAGTGCGTCCCGGGACTGCCTCCGTGGGTTTTTTTTATTAATAGATAAAACTTGTTAGTCACATAAAATTAAACCCATTTTAAGAATAATCTTATTGTTATCGAGGCACAGTTTTTTTTTTCCTGGAAAAGTTGAACCAATAATCATTGGTATTCGAATTTCATTTTATTTTTCATTTGAACATATTTACCCGGGATAGCCTTCTAGTGAACTCTTATCAATGGGGGTCCTGCCTTCCTTGCGAAACACCTACAAGGAGCCAATTTTCACAACCTCGGCGAGATCGAACCTTGGACCTTTCGATCCTAAGCTCAACGCCTTAACCACTCGGCTACGGATCCAGATCTAGTTATCCAGAAATAACCAGAAAATGTAGATTCTGTTACTCACCTTTGATCAATACAGAAGATTCCAACAGATAAACTTCCAGGATATAACTTCAGTATACTGAAGTCAAGGAATACACATGTCCTAAATCCAGGAGTCGAAATAACGGCCGGTCACTGGTCAAGAGCGGACAAATATTTATGATGACCAGCCAATTTTCATGGTAAAATACATTTGTCCGGTCATTTATTATGAATATGTGGACTGGCTAATTAATTCTGACTGGACAATTTTATAAAACTTATTTCGATCCCTGAAATCAAAGGGAGGGGTTCTGATCTTAAAGTTATTTGTTTGTTGTCCTGGTCGTCAAAAAACATCTTTTTCAACTAGAAAAGTTTTTAAGGACCATCACAGAGAACAAAATTGATAATTTGCAGACCATCACAGAGAACATTAACCTCGTCAGTTCATCTCAATAACACAACTGAGGGATATTCTAAAACTATGACAAAATATTAAAGGACACTGAAAAGGATACAGGTTGCGATAGGTGATCTTGACATGTGTTGACGAATGTGCGATGACAGTGAAATTGTTGACAACAGACAGCACCCTCTGATGGGAGAATCAAAAATAAATTAAGTCAAATCAATATCAAAGTAGAACGGGAAGTTTGGATTGAGCGAAATTTGTTTATTTAATCCATAATCCGGCAAATATTGTTAACTTAGGTTGGTTTTTCCATATCTAGGTCGGCTTTAACGTCGGCAATGCCGTATGCCGACCTGAATTAAAAGGGCTGTTACAGTCTAAGTTAAAACGTTAAAGCTAAACGATCTTCTTCGCTACCGTATAGTTGAGCCGACGGGGTGCCATAAATTCCCACCCGTTTGCGCTAGCTATTTTTATTATGTTATTGTTAGGAAAGTTAATTTTTCAAACGGGCTATTGAATATAGTCTACATTGAATTCCTCATTCCCATTATACCAGTTCTACTACCGAAGTGCATTGCGATGAGAAGTTTTCCGAGCTGTTGGGTTTAGAATTTTTAACGTTTCCTTCTCATTTGGGCACCAAGAGAAACAACATTTAAAACTTTGTTTACATTCAGCTCGAATGGCTTTAGTCCCAGCGACGCTAACCAAACTAGTTGTATTCAATTAATATTCTTCGAAACAACTTAATTGAGCTTATATCCCCGTTATATCTTATAAAGTGACGAGAAAAACCTAAGAAACGTCAATTGTCACAATTCGAATGTCTTGATTTTCGATGTTCTTTTTAAAAACTCGAATTGTAAACGAATGTTATTCTTTTGTTGTTGGGGAAAGTAAAACCATAAAGAGAAAGAGAGATCGTGGATTGAAATAGTGATCGCCTGGTATGATGTTTTTTTCTTGTTTTGCCAAATGTTTTAGCTTTTAACTCTAGTTCAAGGTTATCACTAAGAGTTTGTCCAAGTTTGTTCGAGTTGCTAACGCAAAGCACTTCGGTAGTTGTAGGCGCAAACTCGTATAATGGGAATGGGGAATTATTTTCAACAATGTAGTTGAATAAACTGTTGAAAAACCACCACGCCAGAAGAAGTATTTCTATAAAGCACAACAAATGTCAGAAAGGTCATCATTTTTCAAAATGCTTACGTTGGAAATGGTGAGATCCGGTAAAATGGCAATCTTCGATATAGACTTCAATGGGACGTACGTATCGTGAATTATCTAGTAGAGATGAGTAGAAAGTTTTATAGAAAGCTTGTACTTAGCAGATCACCACTTGTTGGCAGGTATTGCGAAGTCAAATGATAGAAAATGTTCTTTGAGAGGGATAGCTAGGTCTATAGGATTCAATTATTTATTAATTTCTGTTTACTATTTGTACTATGGAGATCAAAATGTAAACATTTTAGATTCTTGGTTCTACTTTGATATGATATCTCTTACGCAACTGGTAAAATAATCAAAGAGCTGATGCGTTTTAATGGTTTTTGGTGGCTGCGTAAAAATTCAAAATCACAAGAAACTCCACTTGTCAATATCAGTTTCGGCAAACCAACCAAATGAGTACTTTAGAAACGGTAAAAACAATCATACCCTGAGAATATAGTGCATATTATCGTGCTGGTTGAATTCCGTCCGAAGCTGCACCCGTGTCAGATAGTGGGGGCAGGTTTCCTTGGTAACACCATTTTTAGAAAAATCGATAAGGTATTCTTTGCTGGAACTGTTATAGGAAAACGTCACCTAAAATATATAATAATAAAAAAAAATATATAATAATAACAAAAAGAAATACCATTGGAAGACGGCAAAATGTTTAGGCAAACTAAACTCTTTTTAACTTTAATATCTACATTCGCCTAAAATATGTAATGCGCTCCTTATTTCTTATCTCCGGTATCAGCACAATTATTGGAAAACATATGTAAAGCACGTCAAGCGGTTCAGGGAAAATCTTTTGAGTATAATCCGTCCACTGTATTATCGAGAACAAATGTGTAGGCACACTGTAATGGTTTTCATAACATGGCTTCAAACTTGTTCACATTATTAAACCCATACCTCATAACCTTGGATTAGTGAGTATGTGAAAGTGAGACTTTTCATATCATAACGTTTGAATGTGAAACTTGTGATGGCATTTGATGTTTTCAGCGCTGAAAAAAATAATAATGGGAGAGTTAAAAGGTTAAAATATACGAGAAAAGAAGAAAAAAGGTCCCCCCTAGAGGGCAAAATGCTCAAAGTTACCAAATACCTTGCAAATAACTTTCAGCTTTCATCGCGTGGTGGTACAACTTAATCAAGCCTTTCAAATCAGCCAGGATGCGATCGGCCAGAAAGCTCTCCTTCTTCTCATTTTCTTCGCACGCTGTGCTGTACTCAAAAGTCACACCCTTGTGTTGCACATCAGCGCACGCGCTCTCCTCGATACGAGGCTTCTGGAATGTGTAGATCATGACCCACTGAGACATCTCAACATCCAAGTGCATGACACAATTTAGGATCTGCTCTTTGAATTGGTTGACTACGGTCTCTTTACATCCAGCCGGGCAAGGGAAATCGAGAATCAGCACGTTATGCACCTCATCTGCGCCTTCGCTTACTCCATTGAAATAGAACTGCGCATTCATCAGCTGCAAGAGAAAAAATAAACTTAAATCGAATCTGAATAAAGAGAAACAAACTCGTAATAAATATGCCAACAAGACTCCCTCCAGATGATACGTATGAGCACGTGTTAATTGGTCAGCGCGCCAGCAGGCTGATCTTTCATTATTCCTTGAAAAAATTCCTTCCACATCAGTTTTTTATTTACCAACTCCTCCTCCATAATGGTGACCACTCAAAAAACTTTTTCCAGGACATTTTAATACAAAATCCAGGACATTCCAGGACAAAATTGAAAAAAGGAGAAGATTTCAGGACATTCCAGGACCAAAAATGGAAGCCGAGTATAGCTAAAAAAAGCCCCAAAAAGTTAACAAAAACTATCCTGCTGGGGAGGGTATAAAATGTATTTGTTGTCTAAATTTTTCGCGTTATTATTTACCTTACATACTTACAGAACTGATTTTTTATTTTTACATGAGATATGCATCACATTCAAAGGTAAGAAAGCAGTAAGTACTTTACCTGTTTGCTGAGGTCAATGAAAGGGATTCTTTGTGCACTTTTGGAGACAACAGATGATAACACACTGTTGAGGATCTCTTCCCGGCTCTGTTCCCCATCTTTCTTCTCCTCCACCGCGGAGGTGTCACTGAATAATTCTCCTTTCTTTTTCTTGGTTTGTCTCTCCTCGAGTTTCTCCTGCAAGAAAATTTTAAGCACCTTTTGTTGGAATCAACAGCTTTACCAAATTATTTTGTTTATAATTTTATAAATTTGTATATAAATTCCCGCGAAATCTTGTCTGACCATTTTGAGAAAATTAATTCAAAACGGGTTCTCACATAAATCAGTTCCGATACGCAGTATTTTAAGTGTCGTGTCAGTGTAGAAAGAACATTCAGCCACCTTGAATCTTTAGCGACTTTACCCGCTGATAAGTTACTTTGCGAGATAAGTACAAACCTTTCGTTTCTTTAAGCTCTCCTGACCACTGCCATCACTCTGAGCAGCAACAGCGACATTCAAATCATCCAGAATCTTTGGTTGCAGCATAGACAAAACGCTCAGTTGGAAGCAGTTCAACAGTTTGGCATTTTCAAAGGCATCCGAGGAGGAGGCGTTCATGCCACCGCTAGTGACTGAATCGTTCTGCGATTGGTCGTCATTTGGGTTATCGGTGACTTGCAGAAGATGGTACTCGTCCTTCATTGGTTTACATGGTTTGGTAGAGTCAACACTGATTGATAACACCTGAAAAATGAGGAAAAACAATTCTTGTCAAAAGGTTTAATTTTTCAGAAAGCTAAAAATTTAAATGTAAATTTCAGTTCAAAAATCAGATAAATATAAAGTCATAATGGATAATGAATTGAGTGTTTTCTGTTAAGTCAAAGCTCTTTACTGCAGACGTAACCAAAATAAAAACAAATGGAAATTTGAGAAGGTCAGAAAAAGGTTTACCAAGAAGTACTCCGGATGGCGCTTGAATTGCAAGAACAGTTTGGTCTTCGGCAAGGCAACAAGTGTTTGCATATTACAATTCCTGACTGGCAACTGCTCGTAAATGACCACTGGTTGAAGGAGAACTGAAGAGCGGCTTTTCTCCATGAAAAGGAGACATCTGAACGAATAAAGAAATGAGGATTCAAGTTAATCCCTTTCTGTTTTATAAGACAACGTGCAAAAAAGACACGTCACAAACACTTATCAGAGGGAACTTTTGGTCAAGTCAGAGTTTTCTATAAGATTAAATTATAATATTTGGATTTTTGGTTGTATCAATAACCAACTAAAGGTTTTAATGGTTTAAAGAAGGGGGCCTTTAACAAAGTAAAATATGGGGAAATAAGTAAAACTTTACACATACCTTAATCTATGGAACTCCTCCATGAATTTCGGCACATCTTGTCGCAGCAAAACTTGCATCTGTTGAACTATATTATCCTCTGAAATGAAACAAGAAAATAATTTCAGCATGTTAATATTTCTGATCAGAGTTACCAAGTATTTTCTTTCTCTAAAAAACTTTTGCGAAAAAAAGAAGCTTAAGGAATAGTCGAAATTTTAAACTACTGGACATTATTAGGCAGCTTATTATAAGAATGAACTTGTGCAAATTTTAGTTGAAAAATATTCTTTTGATATTTAGAGTACGTAAATCAAAGAGTTTTTTATTGATAAGGGGCCTGTTTCAACAAAAAATAACTCATAAAAGAAAGCAAAGCCAAATGAAAAATCATACTGATGGTTTTGGCTCCTACGCCTAGGATAAACAATCCGGACCGCGAATCAATTGATATGGATACATTCTCATTGCTCGTACAGCCGGGAAACGGTTTCAACTTCAAACATGGTAGCTCCTTGTCCAGGACAGCATTCTGCTTGAAATAGTCGTCCTTGCTCAATGTCTGCATCAAATACTGCAGTTGTGAAACGGAATATGACCGCACTGCAACTGCAAATATCTTCTCCACTGACAGGCACTTTGCAGATAGGTATAAACCGTTGTTGCGCATTGACTTATCAAAGTTTTCCAAGGCGGGTACATGCTTCATAACCAAGGATTGTTTTTTGTCTTTGGACAACGCAATAGATATTGTTGGAGCATTTTTAACTAGAAACGAAATGAACATAGTATAGCCTCCTCGTTACTTTTATTTGCCTTTAATTTTATATGTGGAAACCACATCTCAAAAGTAGCAAACAATGACCAACATGGAATTGCTGTTATGACTAGTGGACGGACCAAGTAAGGACCACTCGATCATCTTTGGTTTGTGCCAAATTACATTTCATCCATCATTATATTCCATAATAGCTTAAAACTACTTACCAGCCTTCTGTGTTCTGGATAATGTTGGGACCCTAAAGTAAAAAAAACAACACTTGATTATAGCATTTCAGGCCTCCCATTTTTTAATAGGTCAAAATAATACTGGAAAACGGGACAGAACATTCTACAAAACAAGACACATAATTTAGGAAAATGTAGGAAAAAAAAATAAAATAATAATAGACCTTTCATAAGATGGCTTTAACTACTTTAAAGAAGAAATTTTACAATATGGCAAGCTTTATGCAAAGTTGCGAAAGTTTATTCCCACAAAAGTTTTAATTGTGTAATTTTGAACCTTTTTAAAGGACAAACAGGATAAATTATGCCAATTAATTCATCATTATATAGCTAAAAATGCAATGCGGTGATTATTTGATTATTTTATAGAAGGAGTTGTAAAAATTGCAATGGTTTCTGACATTTTAATCACATTTACAAAAACTAGAGACTAATGTAAAAAAAAAACGTTGCAAAATTTTTTGTACACTTTCGTGAATAATGAAACAAAATGCACTTTCCTTTAACAAAGTAAAACAAAATGCTAGCGAGTCATGATGAACGAAGAATTTATTACGATTGGCCTTACCAAATGTAGGACAAATAGGGTGTCGTTGTCATATCTCAAGAAGGTTGACAATTTCAAGCCAAAATTAGTCTGCTCAAGCTTTGATATTTTAAGAACAATACAGTAAGAGAAGAATAAAGAGATATCTTACCGGCAAAATGATAACACAAGTTTTTCACATGGGATGTATCCCTCTACACGAACGTATTCACCCCATCGTTCGTTGATAAGTCGTTTACTCTATGATGCAAATAATATTGTCAAATAATAATAAAACCTACTAAAAACCTTATAATCAATATAATCAAACTGCGCTTGAATCCTTTTATTTAAATTTTTCTTGTTATTCAATACAGCTAAAATTTATTAGCACTTCTGTGGCATTGTTCGGTTCAGAATTCAGGATTGATGGAATGAAACGTGCCAAAATGTCAACTACAGTATATCAATTAATTCAAGCGGCAATCGTTTAATGTTTTAAAAGACATACAGGGAGTACCAAAAGAGAGTCAGAGGCTTTGTTCTGTCAACAAGACTTTTTCTTTGTTGTAGGAATACAATGAAGGCTGTGCTGGCAAAAATTTGACACAGCCGAATCAGGAATAATATTTTGACACACATGAGGAACTCCAGATTAATCTAGGAGAAAAAAAATGTTTTTACCTGTGTATGTAAAACTTCCAGTTGAAGTGACAAACAAAAATTATCTAGAGTTTATTAGTAAAGTTAAGGAGATTTATCGTACTTTTATAAAACCAAAAAATGTTCACGAGAACACGAGACAAAGCGAAGTACCAATGTAAACTACTGTATATTCAATTTAACTATCAAGTTATCAAGTACCAATTAGTTATTCAAATACAGTAGAGGGCAACCCAAATCCTCCCTGGCTGGATGATTAGCAGAGAAGCAACGAGTGCCTACATTAACCCACAAACTTTCTTTATCCCACCACCTTACGCACTAGTCTACAGTTACAAACTACTGTAAGGGAATTTTCAGAAGAAATTAACAGTTAAAAGAATTTCATATGAAAAGATACGTAATGTTGAATATAGATCTATTAGCGGTTCATCCTGCACCATCAATCGAGACTGAACTATCTGATGAATGTAATGCACCTATGAGAAAAAAAAAAGAAAAGCTATTTCATTCTCGATCTAGATATTATTCTTCGGGTTCAATTATAAACCTTCATTCAATATTTTATTATGTTTATTTTATGTTGATACACAACAATTTTTTGTGCATCATTTGCCACTTTTTGTGCATTATTAACCCTCCTATTTGAGTTTCTGCAATAATAATGTAGAGATGAAAGCCTTTCATTTAATCTCATTTCATTTTCCTTAAATTTTTGTGAAAGATCAACTTAAAATAACAAAAAGATCTACAAAATACCATGCTACAGTACAGTACTTAATTGAAGAATATGAGTAGGTGTACTCAAAAACATATCAAAGCCTTACTTGCATCCCATGAACTAGAGACCTTCCATCTAAAAAGAGAAAAAAACAACAGTCAAATAAAAAATCATATTGAAATGAAAGTCTTTCCACTCAGTAAAACAGTTTACACTATAAGTAATATGCAACTTAAAAAGTGAAAAACATTTAACGAATGGAAAAATATTCATAATACCGCCAGTCTCATAATCTTCCATGAGAAATTCAATGTTTAATAGTCTCCAAGGAATCTCAGCACCATCACCCATCAACATCAGAAAAACCTACAAAATCAAATCAAGAAAGAGGTATACAAAAATTAGAGTATAATTATTTAATTCATAGAGCTTTATTAATGTGCAGTATTGTTAACAATAATATAATATCAATAGAAATAGAAACTAGAGGTTAAAGGTGTGACGCGACACTCGGTCGATGATCGCCATCAGACAAAAAAACATATTTTTTTCAAGTTGAACATTAATTGATTCTTGATCCTATGTTGAAGGCAAATGCTTTCAGTGTGTTTTAAAGACTATTTTAAGTTGTTTTGAGTCTTTTTCACATTTTTTCAGTCTTTTTTTAGTCGCTTTTAGAGTTGTTTAATGTCTTTTTAAATATTTTTGAGTCCTTTTTGAGTTACTTTATCGTATATTTTTAGTTGTTTTTAGTCGTTTTTGATATTTCCTTCACGTATAATATATATCTTGTCTATTTTGCGTTTAAGGGTCAACTTATATTCTATATAAAAGTCCAACTATCTGAGTCATTACCTCCATAGTATTGCACAATTAAATGTACACTGCCTCACAAAAATGAGATTCAAAGAAAAACAGTACTAATCAAGGATAAAATGGAAAAAATAATGGGTGAGCAAGCTGTGATAGAATTCAAAGTAATAAATTTCATGTTTGATATTTTAAAATCAATTTGTTGCTTCAGTGTCATTCGACTACCATCAGTTGGATATAAATACCATTAAAAAAATATTCAAAACAACTTTTAATGATTTTAAAACACCAAACATGAAAACTTCTTTCATTTCTATTAAAGATTTTAAGACATACTACAATTGGTGAAGTGGGTATCATTTTTTTGCAGGTCCACCAAAAAAACTGAATCTTACCTCAAACTCATGGTCAGCTCTCAGTACAAGTTTTCCATCACCTTCAAAAAATAAAATTGAAAGTTAAAGTGGAGGAGTAAACCTCAGTCTATCTGATAAACCGTTTCAGGCTTTTTATGCGCTACTCTAGGTCTATCGGCACTCGTTAATATAAGATTAGTGAGTAGTCAAAAAGTTGAAGAATACTGCACATGCGCACTTGAGACATTCTTTGTAATTTATGCTGCACATGCGCAGGCTTTCTGTTGTGGAGCAAGGTCTGAAAATGTTTGTTGTGGAACCTATTCTTCTGACTACTCTTATATAAATGAGTGCCGATAGACCAAGAGTAGGGCATAAAAGCCCGAAACAGTTTATCAGATAGACTAGAGTAAACCCTTCTCCAAAATAGTTTGTCTTTTGTGTACATCAAAAATGTGCAATTACAGTACTTGCTATTAAATCTTTTTTAAAACAGTATACTGTATAGTAAAAATAAAAATAAAAATAAAAAAATACTTAAATTACCAATTTTAATGCCATTGAATTCAGGAGGTATTTTACTACCAACTAATCTGTGTTGAATAATTTCGTTCAAATGCTTCAGTGTACGCGTTTTATCTGAAGCGGATATAGGGTCGTCAGGTATGATCTTTGACTGAAGAGAGGAAATCATAAAATGTTAAGAACACTGGTCTGTACAGCTGTACTATAGAACGCTATTTCAACACTAACAATTCTTAAAAGCAAGAAAATTATGTAATTTTAAAATAATTTTCAAAGAAAAGATTTGAAATCATTCAAAAATCCTTTTTTTACATAAATCTATGTAGCTTTAAACATCTATTTTTATTACATCTATTATTTTTTAAATTGCCGTCACAAGATATCATCAAATGATGACAAAACAAATTGATTTACAGTATGATGATGTATAGATGGATGTATAAAGTTCTCATTAAAGATCCATCTTGACTTTTGTAAAAACAAGAAAGCCTAGTTGATGCATTTACTATAATGTTTATACATTAGAGAGCTTATTTCTACCCATAAAGAAGATGAAAGAAACATCAAGAAAATGATGATGAATCGCGATTGGCGAATCACTTACCTTTATACATTTTGGTAATCTTTTAAATGTTCCAGTGGTAAGCACATCTACAGCAGTTGGCAATGAAAAGTTTGGAAGCCTTTTGGAAGATGAAATAATTTCAAATGTATATATATAAGAAAAGACAAATGATAAAAGTCTTTTGGTATAAATCATCACCAATACCGAAAATATAATAAATTTCAAATTTTTTTACATTCTTATATATTAATTATTTTTTTAAAAGCAAATTTACTAAAAAGTCATACTTATAATTGAAAACAAAGAAATGCATTCAATATCATTGGACTGATTCACAACTCCATCAAAAATTTAATTTGAAAACTTTGATAAACTCATAGTTACCTGGCTTGTACCAAGAACTCTCTGGATAGCCTGAACAGGCTGTCAGCTGTATCAATAAAGAAAGCATTCTGTTGGTCAAGGCATGAAGAAATTGTCTAAAGAAAGTGAATTTCATTGGATTAATTTCTAAGCATTGGAAAACTTCTAAGCACTGGAAGTATTTGTGTTTTATTTTAATGGACCTTTTCAAAAGATTACTTTACCTCAGCTGGCTAAATAGTTAAAAAGTCTAAGTTGAAAATTTTTTTGTTTTTGTTGATGTGAAATGTATCAATGAAATGTGTTGATGTGAAATGTATCAATGAAATGTGTTGATGTGAACACTTTTTTCAACTTAGAATTTTTAATGATGACAATATTGCATTATAAAGGAAAATAATTGACTCATTGTATTTCTTATCACTTGGACTTTTGAACATTCAATACACAATTATCAAATTGATGGTGATGATAGCTAAAAAGGGCCACATATCATCAAAAATATACCAGAAACTAAATCAATTATCAAAGCGAACAAAAATCTATATTGAAACAACTTTATACATAATATGCGAAAAAAACACTACATAAATTAACGCAAAATGTTGCGTTAATTTTGTGCATTTTAAGGTATATTATACCAAATCTGGGTGGCCACTCAAAATATACTGTAAGTTGAAATTCAAGTACATTTTCAAGTATATTATTTCTGTTTTCAAGTATTCCCGTGATAAAATTCCAGTACGAAAACCAAAATCCAAGTATTTTTAACGAAAGAAAATTAAGTATTTTCAAGTATACTGGTGTCCACAATCTTCCAGGAATATCTGAATTTTCCAGTAATTTCAAATTAAATATCTATAATTATTAATTCTAGTTGTTGCAAGTTGTTGTGCGCCAGTATGGAAATGCTGCATTTAAATCACGAACAGCGTTTTTACTTGGTAGGTAGATTTAGGTAGTCTTTCTTAATAAGGTTTAGAAAATTCCATTAAATTGACAATGGTTACCATGGAAACGTGACGACATCAGCATAAAGTTCGAAAACACGTGTTTTCAATGTGTAACTTTACCGAGCCATATCTCAGGAAATTTTTCAAATCTGTTTTGATATTCTAAAAATTAAAAAGATTCCCTTTGGAATAGATTTCATCAAATTTTCAATAAAATGAAGTCCTATAAAGCGCTAAAAAGCTTAAAAATATTTAAAAATAATTTGGCGCGCCATTATGGAAAGATGACATCATCACAACGCATGCTTATGCTAGCCAAATCTTATTGTAAATATGTAAATAGTGTTTGTAAATTAACTTATTTTAAGAGAAACATTTTAAAATTATTAGAAAAGAGATAAGACATACATATCAATTGAAATTCCAGTATTTTCAAGTACGTATATTTTTGTCATTTTCAAGTATAATACTGGAAAATGTAAAATAAGGCCAAACTAAAAAATATTTCTGTTTCCGGAAATCGGCCGGGTGAAAATTTTTTCACAACCCACCCGGCCGCATTGCTCAAATTTTTTTTCTTTCAATTTAAAAAAAAACAATCTTTGATCACATCTTTGATATCACGTCATTTCTTTTCCTTTCACAATTTTTTCCTCTCTTTCTAATCTTGTTTACACATTTGCAACAATAGAATAT
>JAYRBV010010806.1:0-14102 GCA_036023255.1 Mitrocomella polydiademata
CCTCTCAGGTACGACATTGCCACCCGTCGTATTTCTTCTTGAATGTTTTGAAAATATGAGAGATGAATTACGACGGGTTTCACGTCTATGTTATACGCAAAACATGCGTGATGACGCAATACGTGAAATAAAAGATTAGCTTAGGTCCTGCTAGTCAGAAATGCCATCTCACACGGAGGAGGAGGAGGAGTACCACGGCAAAACTAATACGGACTCCGCTTTTAGCTGCTACCGTAATAAATATTTTCTAATACATGGTACGATAATCAAAAATGTGTTTTTCACACTTCCTCTACTATTAAAGTAGAGAGAAATTATTTCAGAGTATTTCAAAGAAGGTGAATTTTTTTAACTAATTAATAGTTCTGATAGACACATAACACCTGAGAGAGTTCGCCTTGAAAGGATTTATAAAGCATTCTAGATGTTATTACATTAAATCATTGTTAAATTTAACAAGTTTTCTAAATTTAAGGTTATTATGACAGGATAAAACACGTATGCCTTCATAGTTTAGTAACAAGTTCTATATGCAATATATTACACTAGACCAAAAAGAGGTAGAGGAACAACTTGCAATAGCTAACGAAACCGTGAATTATCCCAACGCATTTGTTCGGTCGGATTCGTGCTCTCACGCGTGCCATACAAAAAAACCCGTAGAAGATAATAGTCTTATGTTTAATTGCACTTTCTGTTTCTCTGTATTATACTAATTTATGCTTAGGTAACGGTAAGTAGTAAACTACCATGGTCGAAAACGTCATGATCCAATTGTAATTAAAACGGAAAGTAGTTGTGTAACTAATTAATTGTGGTAGAGAATAAACTTTCTATATAAATTGGAGTGGTCTAGTTTGGATGATTAACAAACAAATCAGATTCAAACTGAACAGTCGATCCGCTTTGGAATTCACCACTATTAACATTTGAGTATACATACTTTGTAGAAGATAAACAGCATTATGAAATTGAACATTTTCAAACACACATCAGGAGCTTCCAAAAAGCCTTCAAGTACCTCAACAATATCAAACACCAGTTGCAGTACAACCACATCATCTCCGACATCTACCAGAATCAAAGCATCGAGAGTACGATTTGTGACTCCAAACGGAAATGCGTTTACTGTAGGTCCCAAAAAATCAAAACATTGATGGTTTTGTTGCTGTTACTGAAAAACATCATCAAACTATTCGGAGCGTATAGGACACCAACTCGGTTCGAAGATATGCAACAAAATGGATTTAACACGGATTCAAATGAACTATATATAGAAATCAAAGATAACATAAAGTATATTATTTAAATAAAATTATAAAAATACATTGTAAAAAATTAAGAAAAAAGAAAACGAATATATATATATATATATATACATATTTAGCAGCATTATATCAAATTGTGCATATTTTCTATAAATAGAATGAAATATTAAATAGAATACTTATCAAATTAAATCCGCGACTTATGACTTATTCTATTTTCATGGGACATGAGTTTGTTTTTGACATTTAGCTCTGTAGTAGAGCTGTTTGAAAAGGTTCAATCGAAGTACAATCTTGGAATTATTATTTCTAGACACACCTCTCACTGCCCCCTTTCCCCAATTTTAATGTTGAAAATGCGAAAAAAATATGAATTTCAACTCAATCCAACATTGAAATTGGGGTGAAGGGTTTTTTTTAAAAACCTTGAAAGTCTTTTTAAGACTTGTCTGGAAATTAACTGCCAAGATTGTGGTTCATAAAACCTCTTATTCTCACGTGGGTATTCTTTTCCTATATAGTCAGTTCTGATGCAATAAATGCATTGTTAATTTATAGTTTTTAAGCTTGAAAACCTTATGCACCCAGGGTCCTTTGTGCCTTTTCTGAAAGTGTTGATTTTGAAACTATGTATGTGATTTTGAAAACTCTTTTATTTATCTTCTGTTAATTTAATTTTTTTCTGTCAGTTTTTATTAAGTAAATACAGATTTTTTGAATATTTCTCAAAAACACCGGTAATTTTAGCTAAATGATCATTAGAATAAAATAAGATCAAAGATCTATGTTTGCTGATGATAAATTTACAGCAAACTTTATCAAAAGTTAAGTTTTTACCAAATTTGAGAACCCTTTACAACATTGACATTAGCTTATGTCGAAATTTCCGTATACATCATACGATCAATGGGATATGATATTTAATGAATATTATAAATTTCTTAATTTTTATTTCGACATGTTTCGACACACGTATGTCAACTGCATGAAAATGTCTTTGTTAGTTTAATTTCTTTAGTTTATGTTCAATTTAAGTAATAATGATATAATTATTGATTATTATTGGTATTATTTTCATTGTCATATTCTTTTGATTATTATATTGTGGCATGTCATATTCCCACGAGTATCTATTTTGTAATTTTGTAAACGGTATAAAGGTAACGCTAGATAATTGTAATCTTACCTGATGATGACATACGTGTGTCGAAATATAAAAATGAAGAAATTTATAATATTCATTAAATTTATCACAGCCCTTTTACTTAATATGATATTTTCAATACAGTTTGAAAGTTTGAACAAATAGGAAGAATTAATGGATAAGGAATTGTGCTTCCACGTCGATTTAATGTACGTGTATACAGAGTGTCTGGGAAAAACCGCTCTAAAAAGAATACATTTACTATAGAGATATTACGACTTCAATTACTATAGAGTTTTATTTTATAATAGTTGATGACCATAACGACACTAATAAATCTGCTTCTCGTAAAAGTGGGTCGTTTATTTTTTCTTAGCATAAATTAAGGTATTTTGATGTTATTAAATTTTGAGCCGGTTTTTTACAGACGCTCTGTATAAATAATATAAGTTTTTCGCTCAATTTTAACAAATCTGTTGTTTATTTATATGTTGCTTATTTATTTATTTCCCTAATTAGGGTTTCTCCTAGCTTGTACGTAATTCAAATTCGATGATAAAAACAATACAATTTCAATAAAATGATTCAGCTCACATTAAATACGTAATTTAGTAATGGTGTTAATTGAGGTCAGCTATGGAGGTTTTCCCCATTTTTTTTTTTTTTTTCAATCACTCTGTTATGAAAACATGGGTGCCAAAACGTTAAATTGCGGTGTCCATGTTAAAATGGGCAAAAATGACTGTTTCCTCGTGGTAGTTTTCCAGAAACACGTATCTTGATTATAGGGTTCTCATAATGTTTAACGTGTTTCAATTAATAAAATTACATTTACAACAGCAACTAATTGAGGTTCCCCTTTTCTCAAACAATCTGTTATGATAAATGGGTGACAAAATGTAGAGTAGCGGTGTAAGAATTTCACGAATGTTGTTTATTCAAAAGATAAAATTATATTTCTGCTCATCAGCAAAAATGACTATTGTGAATGTCTATTTTTCGTAACTACGACAAAACTATCCAAAATAATGTTGAATAACAGAAATCCCGAATTTCAGACTCAAACAATATGAGAAATTACTGTTTAATTTTTACGGAGCAGAATAAGATATTTTTGTTATAGGACAAATTTAGGAGATAATCCCACACTACCAGGTATATAACTACGCATCATTTCAACACTAAGGTGTACAAAACTACTGTGTGCGTAATTTATTGTAGGCTATAAACCCAAGTGAAGGAGTATTTATATTGATGCATAACACATTATTGCGTGGAAAAACGCTCTTCAAATTATGCAATACGTTAAGAAGTGATCTTCTGAAATGAAGAAATTTGAATTTACTTCCGGGTATTTTATATTTTCATTCATATTCTGAATTTACTAACTACAACATTTAACTTTATATGGAATTATTTTTGGAATTGCTCCATTTAACCATTTGTAAAGTTATTTGATTTAATACATGTACAAAAGATACGGTTTACGCACACCATAGACCTGAATTCGATATCTTTTATCTTGCGTGTTTCTTATGCATCCATACATAATAATCGGCGATTGAAAGTCTTCGTTTTGTAGTTTATGTATAATGTTTGTATTTAACATTTTATTTATACTAACTGGTAAACCAGCTCGCAAGGACGCTGAAGAGAGACTGTTTGCGCCCGTCATTAAAACACGCACCCTTCAGGCTTGCTTTTAAAACATTTTGGAAGGAAAAAATGAAAAATGAATTGGAGGAATGAAAAAGAAATGGGCAAAAATAAAATTTTGGGCAATAAAATTTGGGCCCAAACAAATTTAAAAAAAACAAGTTTTTTCACCAAAAGAAAATTGAAAAAATATTTTTTTCAGCTTTTTTTTTTTAATTATTTTTTGAAATTTCTTCTTCCACTGTTCGGCTACCATTAATGCGTATACACAAAGATACAAAGCTTTTATTATATAGATGGGGATTCCAGCATTAATAAACAACATATCAGGGCTTTATGCATTTTATTGGAAATTCCCGTTCGACTTCGGGCTTGTTGTTATGTGTAAACACTGTAAACACAGCAAAAAGGTGATTCCTATTTTAACTAATCTATGACGTAAATATGCTACACTTAAGATCTTCTGTGGTTGTATAGCACCCTAGCACCCTAGCTTGTTCATTTGATCATTTAAAGTTATAAAAGATAAAAGTGAACAATTAATGGTAGTAAAGCTGATAACTGCGGGGAATTTTTAACACAACAATTACCATGAAAGTCATAATTGCTTTCGTACGCGGTTTTTACCTTCATAAATAGCTGAAAATTCAGTTTGAAGGACATCACAAGCCACACACTCGTAGTATATACAGCAAACCAAAAGAGAAAGAAAAGAAAGTAAAAGCTATTTACAAAAACTAGCTCTTTTTTGATACATTAAAATGGGTTTCAAAAGCTTCACAGGAAAACTTTCTTCAATCGTTAAGAAGTCATCGATAACTTCATCAAAGACACAAAAGACTAGCAGCAACAATGGTCGTGTCAGTCGTGCAACACCATCAGCAACAGTTCCATTATCAAAAGTCAAAGTAACACGAGTTCGATTTGTTACACCATATGGTCGGGCTTTCTCGGTCAGTCATAAATAAACAGAGATCTGTCCGTTAGTAAAGACATGGAAATATTAGTTCTGGTGCGAGTGCTAGAGGAGTTTTAGCACCTGATAAACAATTTAATCGAATTGGCATGGTTCTCCAGAAACTATGGATAGTGGTGATCACTTACGAATAAATCAAACTTGATAAAGCTATTTGGATGAAGTTAGTAAACAAACTGAGCAATGGACGTGATTTGCAGCCAAACATTTATTACCAGGACAACAAAGCATTACCCACAGCTCCAAAGAATATAGTTTGAGTACACAATGCAAGATACAAAATTATATTATTTAATTATACATAGGAAATATATTTAGTTTGTTAGAAATATAGAAAAATAGTTTAAGATTTGTTACCGTGACACCGGAGCTGTATTACACACTGCTCCCACCAAGCATATAGTTTGAGAACGTTATACAAGATGCATCGAATTATTTTATTTAATTATACATATAGGAAATATATTTAGTGTGTTAATAATAGTATAGAATAAGATTTTAAAATATACATAGAAGAAATTATTGTTTAGTCAAAGAAATTATTTACTTGTAAATTTGAAATTATTTAGACATGAATATACATATTATAATAACACATCAATATTTTTCTTATCTTCGTTAAGTCTACTTAGTTACTAATACCTATAGTACTACGTAGTGAGAGGCTATCCTGGGTAATTCGATAATAATAACAATAATGTTATATTATAGGAGTGAATGATAAAGATTAAAGTGTGGAAATTATAAATATATTATACAGCATTATATCAAATTTTACATATTCTAATATAGAAAGAAATATTAAATAGAATACAAATTAAATCCACGATTTATGATGTTGATTGCAGTTCATACACTCCAAATTTGATTAAACAAGTGTGTGTCTGTGGCAATAAACTTTGTAATAGAGCTGTTTGAAATGGTTCCATCAGCACTAGTTCATAAAACCTCTTTTTCTCACGTGGTTATTGTTTTCTAGTTAGTTCCTAAGCATGAAAACCTCGAACACCCAGAATTTTGATTTTAACTATGTGATTTTGAATTTTTTTTTGAATTTTATTTTTTGTCAATTTTTAGAAATACATTTTTTTCTTTCTTATATTCCTCAAAAACACCGGTAATTTTAATAAATTTTGGTATGAAGTCACTAGAAGTAAAAATGAATAATGATCTAAGTATGCTGATAAGTTTTTCAGAAAGTTTTATCAAAAGTAAATTATACTACCCCATAAGAATTCACAAAGTTCTTACGATTTTACAAAATTTATTAATCCTTTACAACATCGCCAATAGAAGCTTAATATCAAAGATTCCGCAAGCATCACATGATCACCGTAATGGTATTTTCAATAAAGTTGGAAAGTTTGAACAAAGAAGAAGAATTGATGGATAAAAGATTGTATTTTCACATCGGTTTGATGTACACGTTTACAAATAGGTGTCTCAAAAATATGCTGGTCATTCTAGGATATTCAAAAAATCCTGCAACGTTGGCATTTTTTGAGGATGTAAAAGCTCTATACAATAAAGCATTCATTGCATTTTTAAAACATTATACAATTCTATTTTCAAGAGTTACCGCAAGGACTTTTCTTTTTCATTCATTTTTAGTTTTTCTTTATGAAAAGTCTTATCATCTTCCCTCGTACCAAGTCATACCGAATAACTGAGTAATACAGTCGCTACTGCTGCCTTATTGACAAAACCAAGCATGTCGTCTTATGAAGAACTGAGGAATAACCGAAGATAATTTTTAAATTAATTAATGCTGTTGATCTCGACCGCAGTTTATTATTTTGCGGGCAAATTTGAAATAAATTAGGGGTTCTCTCCTAGCTTTTGATGATCAAAATGTCCTTCAATGAAATGACTCAGCTCACATCAAAGACGTAATGGTGTTAATTGAGGTCACCGATGGAGGTTTTCCCCGTTTTGGTTTTTTCCCAATCACTCTGTTATGAAAACATGGGTGCCAAAACGTTGAATTGCGGTGTAAGTGTAAGTGTGCAAAAATGCCTCGTGGTAATTTTCCAGGAACACGTGTCTTGACGAGCTCCATCTCTCTTCATAATGTTTAACGTGTTTCGATTAAAAAAAATTACATTTACAACAACAACTAATTGAGATTCTCCTTTTTTCCAAACAATCTGTTATGATAAATGGGTGAGAAATGTAGAGTAGCAGTGCAAGAATTTCACGAATGTTGTCAAAAGATAAAATTATATTTCTGCTCATCATCAGCAAAAATGACTGTTAACTCTTGAGAGTTCTTTCCAGGAACAGATGTTGTAACTACGAGAACGATTAAAAGGAATGTTGAGTAACAAAGAACCTGAATTTCAGACTCGAACAATAGAAACTACGGTTACATTTTTGCAGGAGCAGATAAGATGTTTTTGTTCTAGGACAAAATTAGAAGATACTCCCACACTACTTGTATAGAACTACGCATCATTTCGACACTAAGGTGTACAAAACACTTTGTGCGTAATTTCCTGTAGGCTATAAACCCAAGTGAAGGAGTATTGATGCATAACACAATAGTGCGTGGAAAAACGCTCTTCAAATTATGCAATACGTCAAAAAGTGAGCCTCTAAAATTAATAATTTAACCATTTGTAAAAGTATTTGATTTTAGTACACCTCTTATTCATTCATTCATTCATTCATTCATTCATTCATTCATTCATTCATTTCTGTCCATTCGTAAATATATTTACATAACCGTTCAAATATACAATGTACAAAAGATACGCACGGTTTACGCACACCATAGAAATGAATTCGATATCTTGCGTGTTTCTTACGTGCCCATATATAATCGGCGATTGAAAGTTTTGTAGTTTTGTAGTTTATGTATAATGTTTGTATTTAACATTATAATTGATATGAGGGTTCCATCACTAAAACAACATCAGGGCTTTATGCATTTTATTGGAAATTCCCTTTCGACTTCGGGCTTGCTTGTTGTTAGGTGCATAAACACTATGACATTAATCTATGACGCAATAATGCTACAATTAAGATATCTTCTGTGATTTAATTGTAGCACCCTAGCTTTTTTAGTTATTCAATTAATGTTATAAAAGATAAAATTGAGCATGCAATTAATCGTAATAAGTTTGATAACTGCGGGGAATTTTTAACAAGACAATTACCATGAATGTCATAATTGCTTTCGTACGCAGTTTGTACCTTCATAAATAGCTGAAAATTCAGTTTGAAGGACATCACAAGCCACACAGTTATAGTACAGCAAACAGAGAAAGTAAAAGCTATTTACAAAAACTAGCCCTTTTTCGATACATTAAGATGGGTTTCAAAAGCTTCACAGGAAAACTTTCTTCAGTCATAAAGAAGTCATCGACAACTTCATCAAAGACAACAAAGACTGGCAGCAACAATGGTCGTAGCAGTCGTGCAACACCATCAACAACAGCCCCAGCAGCAAAAGTCAAAGTAACACGAGTTCGATTTGTTACACCATATGGACGGGCTTTCTCGGTCAGTCATAAATAAACGGAGATCTGTCCGTTGGTAAAAGACATGGGAATATTGATTCTGATGCGAGTGCTTTCTCAAGGGAGTTTCAGGACCTGATAAACAATTTAATCGAATTGGCATGGTTCTCCAGAAACTATGGATAGTGGTGATCACTTACGAATAAATCAAACTTGATAAAGCTATTTGGATGAAGTTAGTAAACAAACTGAGCAATGGACGTGATTTGCAGCCAAACATTTATTACCAGGACAACAAAGCATTACCCACAGCTCCAAAGAATATAGTTTGAGTACACAATGCAAGATACAAAATTATATTATTTAATTATACATAGGAAATATATTTAGTTTGTTAGAAATATAGAAAAATAGTTTAAAACTTTGATATGGAAATAGGTAGAATATTTAGGAGAAATTATAAATAAATTATTACTTGTAAATTTGAAAATATTTAGACATGAATATACATATTATAAAACCACATTTATCTTCGTTAATTAGACAACCTCCAAAAAACATCCTAAGGACACATTAAGGATTTCTTACAATTTACAATGTATGCATTATACGTTAGTTTAAAAATAACCATTACAATAGCGTATAATCAAAACATATATTCACACGTTAATCACACAAATCAGATGGAAAGTCTTTTTTACGGCTATGATGATTAGCTTTTAAAGGTCAACCTTACTGCCCGGCAGCGATGTGACTATGTTCTAAATATACCGCTAATTTAACACATCTATGGCATTCCTTACTTTAATTTATATTGACACAAACAAACTCACTTCAGCTGAATTTTTTAAAGAACTAGACTAATCCGTCTCTGCAGTTTGCTACAATTTGCCACTACATTACTGTAACCTGTGTTCTTCTACTAGTTAATAGATCCTCTGAATAAATATTGCCTCCTCTACAAACCGATGGTACATTTATCTCTTTATATCAAATAAGAATGTGTAACTAGATGGTCAACCATGAATCAAGGATGATAATTCAATTCAAACAAGGTAATCAATATATAGATAAGGGTTTCTATACTATACAGGGTGATTCTAAAAAAGCGAACGGACATGAAGAGAAAACAATTCATGTGCCTCTTTTTTTATTATTTTTTCCTTTACATATTTTTTATTTTTAGAAAATTTGAAGTAAGTTCTCTCCCTAAATTTCAGAAGTTTGCTCTAGCTTGTTAGTAACCTCGCCAAGGCTCTTTCCATTCGGCTCGATGTCGGTCACTTTGTTCCCGAATGGACTGGGAAAGCAGTCACTTAGGCATTAAAATTTATGGTACACCCTGTACATTTGCTGGTACATGGTACATTTGCTTTTTTTTATGAAAGAAATCAGATTACTGTATACAAACCGCAAAATCTAGGTAATAATAACGACGCAATGGTATGTTTCCTGTTCCAGGAAAAGAAACGAAATCTGTAATTATCTTCCTTCTAAACCTTTATACTACACAGGACATATCCGTAGGTATTGTGAGTGAAGTTCAAGCAATTTACGAAATGAAGGAACTATTTGTTTAGCAAAATTTATAAAGTTTCGTTTGCATGGTGAAAATTGTTTCCACGCACACTGCAAAAGGAGAATAAACGCCCTCATTGAAATGACTCCTTTTTATGAGTAATAATGAATATTAGTAAAAAAATGTAACTTTGGGATAAATTGCAGACCAATAGCATCATTAAATCCCGAAAAGTTTGCTTGAAAGTTTCAGTAGAATTTTAAATTTTTCCTAACTGATTTCTTTTAAAAAAAGGTCGGCTGCTGCCGAAATTTCAGAATTTTTAAACTTCTAAGATAAATCGCCTATTCTATTTCAAAAGGAAATTACTTTAGACTTAAATCCTAATTAGATTCAATAAACCAAAATTAAATCATTACGTTCTGCCATCAGTTTACTATTATACCCGGAAGCGTTTAATTTTTATTAATTTTAACCTAATCTTTAAAATAATCAAGCAAGTTATTTAGCATTAGCAAAATTATACAGAATTTTTAGCCCTAAATATGTGGTATTTCAAGATTTTCGTCACTCATTGTTAAATAGATGACTTGAACACGTTAGGAATGTATGGAAATTAATGAGAAAAATAAATATTTAAAATAAGGATATAAAAACATGAAGTGTCCATTGTTATGTATATTTATATGTCTGTTTCATAATTATTAAAGGAAGATATTAGGCGAAAATGACTAAAATTGAATTAATTTAGCTTCCTCTATCACGTTGGTGCATGAAAATTAATGCGAAAAAAAGAAGATAAAACAAGGATACCAAACATCAATTGCTTTGTTATGCATAATCTATACAAATTAACTTAAATGTTTCTGTGTCTATGTGTCTATTTCTTAATTATTAGAGGAAGTTTTTTTTAGATCCTCAACAAGAGCATAATTAATTGTCACAACATTATTAATATAAACGAAAACGTACTCCACAAACTCATCAGTTACAGACTTGAGGCAAAGAACAACTGAAGTTCAAGAGTATAAAGATTGGTTTTACAAACAAAAACTTCAAAATATGAATATTGCCGAAATTAGATCAAAACTTGGTAAGTTGACTAAGCTTCAAATATATCGTGTCGAATAAGGACAAAAACTATATGTTTTGTTAAAGTTGACTTAATTATAACTAAAAAAAATCAACAAAAAATACCTCTTTTAGAATAATTTTGAACCGATTTTTAAGAAAGTATGATAGTTCTTGGGGGTGATGGGGAGAAGGGTCAATATTTATTCAAACATTCATTGACTAGAAGAAGAACACGTGTTGCATTAATGTAGTAGCAACTAGTATTAGTATAAGTTTAGTTTTTTTTTGAACTGATGCAAGAATATCAGCAGTATACCCAACGATTAAAACAGGCCCAAAGATGTCTTGTCTATGATTCTGTATTTGGTGGATCCACCGTGGCCAAGTGGTTTAAATTGCTAAGCTGAGAATCGAAAAATCCAAGCTTCAATCCTGCCACGCGGCTTTCGTTGGTGAAAATTGCTAATCAGTGATAATTTCGTACACTGTGTTGATAGCAGTTCTATATAACTGAAGAGGCTTATGGGTAAATCCGTTAAAATAACAATAATAATAACAAACTGAGATTTAACTCCTATTTCATTAAAAATATTACGAGGATATCATTTACATTGTCATATAGATGTAAAGTAGATAGTTTTTTAAGTTCCGAACCACAAAATGCATCATTTTCAGATTGACAGAAACTTGATTGGTCACGACACTGGCGCTGCTTTTTGATGACAAAAAAAGTGGGCTTCCTTTTTTCTTCTACTTATTTGCGTAGTCGGAAATAAACAAGATCATAATAGACTTAAAATAATGACTTTCCTTCCATTGATTGACTCTATTTCCGAGAATCAAATTTACTTCTAATTCTTTTTCAAGAGTACAAAACCAAAGGATAGACGAATAAAATTGGAAGCACTCAACCGGAAATATTCATCGAATTTGAAAAACAAATTGCAATTACGCGGCTTGATTAATGCTTAAGGAGCAACAAGTCATAAGGGAGCGTCTCAAAATTTCGTATACATTTTCATGATTACAGTTCGTATACACATTCATTTACTTTCGTATGCAGCCACCAAGGCTTTTGTATATAAGCATACGAATTTAATGTAGCGAAACCCATATACGAACCTTATCATACGCGATTCGTAAGGTAAAAAAGACCGTATATACCTATACGAATGCTAAATAGAAGCTACTGCATTGTAAAAATATTCGTATATGACTTGTATGAAACTTGTATAGAATGCGCATGTTATCTGTATGGCTATACGTTTTTGAGACGTTCCCTAAAGAATTAATTTAGGGAAGCAATCTTAAAAACTCCATTTCGACACAACACATTTTCCACACACTAAAAAAGTGTCCTAAAACAAAAAAATCCATTTTTTTTTTTCATTTTTGGTATTTTTTTTTTTTGGTAACTGTTAGCAAATCATTTTGATGATAATTTTGATGATCTATAAACCTTTTAGGAACTATATAACGCTAATTAAAGTTATCACACTATTTGTTTTCCATGTGAATTCCTCATAATTATCAAATAATTTACCTAAGAAATTTGGGGAAAATATGAATAAAAATCAAAAATTGCTGACATCAGCAAGTTATTTTCGATGTATAAATGTTTGAAACGGAATACAATACTACCCCATAAAGTTTCATGGTCATAGCATTCCAGATGTTTGAGATTTGAAGCAAAAACTGTTCTTTTTACAATTTTTTATAATATTTTATCACATTGGCACATAAATGATGACGTCATCAAATATTTGAGCATGTCAGCAAAAAATAAATTATGAACGAATTTTTATTACATGGTAGGGTACTACTATACCAAATTACATGCAGTTTGCATGATTGCTTCTTCTAGAAATATTTAAAGTAAACGCTATTTTTGTAAGAATTTACCAAAAGATCACTACCTTGGAAATAAAAAAGATGACGTCGTCAAAAAATGGTTGACGTCAGGAAAAACATTTTAATGTGAAAAAATTTATTATATGATAGGGTACTTGTATGCAATATTTCATGGTCATATAGCATGAATATTTCTCGAGATCTTAGGACCCCCCCCCCCCCAACGGCATATTTAACCCCCAAAAAACCCGGCATGAATAGGGTTAAGTCAAAACTGGAATTAGATTTAGTCCTTTATTTTCCATCATTTCAGAATTATTTAATGCTAATACTTTTTTTCTAGTCAAATCTTAAGACATCAGATTGTGTTCATTAGCTCTTTTTAATTTCAATTCTATTTGTTTTAGTTTCCACTTTAAAAAAGAAATCACCCCATCCCAGCCCAACAATTCCAAGAAAAATACGATCAACTCCAAATAGTGCACCAACGACACCAAGATCAACACCAACATTGGGAAGAGTTAAATTTTTAACACCAAATGGACATGCTTTCTCTATCAATCAAAAACACGATACACCGTTTCAACACTAGCAAAAGTGTCAAACATTTTACATCAAACCATGTCAAGTCCCTTTAACTAATGAGTTCATTTTGGGAAAACTATCAAGCCTATTAACAAATTACAAAATTTTTGATAAAAACGAATAATGAATAATGAAAAGTTAATTTGCATAGTTAAAGAGGAAAGTGAATCGAATTTAGTGTAACATTTAAAATGGTTGAAATTTTGCGACGAAAAGGTGTATTAGTATGGAGGCAATTATTGGCATTTCATTGCGACCTGAAATAGTAGAGTGACAAATTCAGACATAGTGGAAGTTGAATCTGGTGTTTTCACCAGAAAAGCTGATGATGATGAAAGTAAATTTTTGATACTCTTGTTTGTAAATTACAAATTTATGTATATTATATTTTAACTTTTAACAAAAAAAAGTAACAATTGAACTGACGTGGCTCAATTTCAATTTGTTTGCCTCCTTTATATAAAGGTATTTTATACTAACAAAACTTTTAGTCTAACGGCCTTGTTGATGCGTCATGAGGTGCTTTGTAAATTTCATCAATGACATCTAACGGCCTTGTTGATGCGTC
>JAYRBV010010817.1:0-14093 GCA_036023255.1 Mitrocomella polydiademata
TAAACCAATCAGATTGCAGGATATATCAAAGGATTCACATCGTGAATCCTTGATCATGCCCGTCTCTCTTTTTCTTCCGCTCACCAATCTATTAAATTCGAGGCAAGGCAAAAAATAAACTAACCTTGGATTCAACCAAAATTTTGCATCGATATTTTAAATGCATACCAGCAGCAAAACAAGTTGTTTTAATAATAATTTTTATTTTCTCTGTTTTAGTGCGGGTGGATGTGTTTCGTTGTTAGATGAAGAGGTAGATTCCATAATGGGAAGTTTACCTGAATCTCTGCACAGCTCCATTAAAGAGAAAGTGATGAATGCAATCTCCAAAGCCCATAATATCAAAGATTTCTCCGTGGAAGATACCATCAATAAAGCCATTGAGGTAAGTCACAATTGTTGAGATTGTCACAACACTGACCACTGTAACTCAAAACAATGTAAAACGTTGCCATTATGCCTTTACATTTTAGGGTGACGCTGAAGAGAAGAATATTCGATATCAACTTCTCAGTGTCTGTTCCGAGTACATGGGTGAATTCAAGGATTACGATGAAACTATCGATTCGTTAGTTAAAGTTTGGCAGGCTGTTGTCAGTCGGGTCTTTTCTCATTACAAACAAGCAACCACATCTTATTTTACATACTTGAAGTTGAATGGAACGGAGGTTAGTCACCTGTTTTTGTTTTTTTATAATTCTTTGTTTCATCGGAGTTGTTGTTTAAGTGCACTATTTACCGTTCCTTGCATTATTTTTTTTCTACCTTAGACCTATTCATCTACGGATATGGTGCAGCGATCAGAGTATGGGAATATCACAGCAACGCTACGTCTGTTGCGTCTATTAGTTAAATACCCAGATGAGTTGAAACAACATTTAGAAGATCCTTTCTGCCAAACTCCTACCAAACCGTGGAAAGGTATTACCCTTTTTATTCAAACAGGGTATTACTTGAAAATTCATAGATATGGTCATACCTTCCAAAATAAGTTGGGTAGGAAAGAGATGATAAAAGTTTAGTCTTTTTTTAGGAATCATTCCTCAGCTGTTTGCTAGATTGAATCACCCTGACAAATACGTACAAACGAAAGTAGCGAACTTGATTTGTCACATTGCCAAAGATTCACCACAGTTGATTGTTTATCCAACAGTTGTCGGTTGTTCTGATTTCATTTCCCAACAACATCTCTCCAAAAGTTCTGCTGAAGGTAAGTGAAAGTCGTTCAGTATGGTAGATGGTGGTATCAACATTGCAACTCATTTATAGACCGTCGTTTAGTTTGCATCTACTTTTTCCAACTACAATCACGGACAGTGATTTACGAGACAAAAAGCAAAATACATGAAAATTGTTTTTTTAAATAAGATTGGTTTTTCCAAGCAAATCAGGGTGAAGCAATAGTCCAATCCGAATAACCTAGGTACTAGGCTGTTAAAACCAAAACCGACAAGATTCATCAAAGCTGTGAAGAGCTAAAGGCAAACGATAAATCTCAATGACGAGGTTAACCCGCAATACACAACGTTTGATTCTTTGTAGTTCTTAAAACAAATTGTAACAATTCGAAAATGTTTTAAAAATTTATAACCATCCATGTAGGTATTTTGCGTGCATACCAATACGCTGGTGAAGATGAATGTGAACAACCAATTTCACAAGAAGTCAATCAAGAAAGTCAAGAGATTGTATCGCAACCTGATGATCTGATCTCTTCACAAGAAGACGCACCAGTTTCTGCCGAAGAAAAAATTATGCTTTCATCATTGCATATCATCCTTGACACATTAAATGAAGATACTCCCAAACTCGTACAAGAGGTGAAATGTGTTGTTCAAGAATTGAGAAGAATTACACTTCTGTGGGATGAACTTTGGTTAGGATCTTTAACACAACTCCACCAGGAATCTCAGCGGTACGTAGGTTCTTTTAAATATCACTAAACATAAATCGGTTGAAATTCGAAAGAAATATTGTGAAAATAAATTTGTTTATTCTTAGACGCACAGCTCAGTTGGAGACAGAAATTTGCCGAGTGAATTCCAACCAAACTCTCTCAGAACACCAGAAATCGAATTTGATCAAAGAAAAACATGCCGCACTCATGAGACCTGTAAGTACTCAGTTTTTCACTCCTTGATTTTTGAGAATTGTATAAATATTTATAAAATACTCACATATTTTAGTCTTACTATTTATACTTTTTGATATTGGACTATTCTATTTTTCAGTTGATCTTTTCATTGGAACGTTTACAAAAGATCACGTGTCAACCACCAGAAACACCACATGAGAAATCTTTCCAAAATTCATTTACTAAACAAATCGATAAAGCTATCAACGCCCTTAAGAATCCCATAGACCCTTCGAGGCCTGATATCAGCTGGGAACATGCTAAGCAAGTAAGTAAAATAATCCAATTTATTTCGATATTTTGATTTTAAATTTTTTTTAAATTTTGCACAAATTTTGGAAAAAACTAACGGTAGTATGGTATATAGTTTTTCGGTATATTTTTTGGTTAATGATTTGTTATTAATTTTAACTTAGCTCTACCAAACGTTACAAGTACGATCGCAAAAACGTCCAGTATCGAATTTGAACATGGCAGAAGTCAGTCCTATCTTGTCTTCTAGCAAGTTTGAACTCGTTCCAATGCCTGGTATTGAATGTTCTGATGAACAGGTACTTTTATGTTTCTTAGACGGAAGTATATTTCACACCCGCGTTAAGAATAACCAACCAGTTCACCTTTTTATCTAAAAAAAAATTTCCTGTTCTAATTTCTGTTACATATTTACTTTTGATTACTGCAGAAGAATGCACATATTACATTGCTTCATACTAGCTATAGATCTCTTTGATTTTAGATGATCTCTTTGAAGTGTTTTGCTGAAGAAATCCAAATACTACCCACGAAAACCAAACCTAAGAAATTAATCATGTTAGGCCATGATAACCAGAGGTAAGCCTTGTTTCCTTTCAAATGCTACAAGAAGTTTGCAAGGTTAGTAACATACATGTATTTTATAAACAATTGTTTTGTTATTCACAGGTACCCATATTTGTTCAAAGGGTTAGAAGATCTTCATTTAGATGAACGAATCATGCAATTTCTGGAAATTTGTAATCATATGTTCGCAAAGACCGATCGGTTTGTATATTTTTATTGTTACCTATATCTAATCTTTCAGTTCATATTCAAATTTGGTAATAATCATTCCATTATCTCTATACTACAGTTCTGGTGAGAAAACATTTGTTGCTCGACATTATTCGGTGACTCCATTAGGACCACGTTCTGGACTCATTCAATGGGTGGATGGTTCCACACCGTTATTCTCATTATACCGAAGGTGGCAACAGCGTGAAGCAGCTAGTGCAGCACTCATTAAAACACAGGTACATAAATACGTAAATAAATAAATTTGGGCTGGTCTTTTTAATAATAGAGCCTTCCAAATAAACGCGACAAAAATAGAGTGAAAATCCCGGCAGACGAGAATGAATTTAACCGAGTAAAAGTGGCCGCTTTGGAGTTTTTTGTGAATACTTTAAACCAGCTTGTTACTTTCCTTTGACAGGCCGACAAACAAACATCTGGAACAACAACAACACAAACTGTGACGATGAGACCTACTGACTTATTCTTCAACAAGATAACACCTATATTCAAAGAAAAAGGAATCGATATACAAAGCAGCAGGAAAGAATGGCCTTTGTCAGTGCTACGAAAAGCATTGATGGAATTATCTAATGAAACTCCAAGTGACCTCCTTAGCAGGTACTCAGTCTAAAATATCTTTTCAGGAGTTTTTACTTGGCTCAGCGAACGGCGAGTTTCGCCATTCTACGAGGACTAAATCTTTTCCACCCTTTCCTTACATCGAACATAACCTTGAAAGTAATTTGTTGTAAAATTTTCAGAGAATTTTGGACGTCGAGTATGAATGCAGCAAGTTGGTGGAAGATTGTTCAATCATATACATGTAGTGTTGCTGTCATGTCTATCATTGGTTACATCATTGGACTCGGTGACCGCCATCTTGATAATATCCTTGTTGACTTGACAACAGGAGAGGTAACATTAATATATTGACTCGTGTCTGATACTCAAACCCTCTATTAGAGAGTATAGAACTTAGAATGCAAGTTTCAGACAAACCTCCTGGATTCTAACTTTTCTTTTTTCTTCGTTTCTTTTTGAAGTTAGAAATTTCTGAGATTACAGTGTATATTTATTGACAGAATTTAATTTTTCTTCTGATGTTACAAGATTGTAAGCTGGATTTGAGGTACTCTGAATATTGAAACGTTGTGGGAAAAACTCTATATAATATAATATTTTTTTTGTAAAAGTGTGTCTGTAGCTGACTATGTTTTTTTTTTTGCATAGGTGGTACACATTGATTACAACGTTTGTTTTGAGAAAGGCAAATTGTTGCGCGTTCCAGAAAGAGTTCCGTTCAGAATGACCCAAAATATGCAGACTGCTCTCGGGGTGACAGGAGTCGAAGTATGTTGATAACCCTTTTTAAGAATATTCGATTGGTTTGGAATCTTCGGAGTGTTTACAACATTATATATTTATTTCTATTAGGGTATATTTCGAGCTTCATGTGAAAAAGTGATGTCTACACTTCGACAAGGTAGAGAGACTCTTCTCACACTGCTAGAAGCCTTTGTTTACGATCCATTGATTGATTGGACGACAGCTAATGATGGAGCGTTTGCAGGTGCATTTTATGGGGGAGGTGGCGGTGTTGATGAGGGCAACAAAATTAGTCGCAAGGAAATTGAACGTGGCATAACAAGAACTTTACTCTCAACAAGGGTGGCTGAAATGCAAGTGGCATGGACTGTTAACAAGTAAAAATGCTTTGATTTATACCTTGAAATTCATTAAGTTGGCTCCCGAATGCATCTCATTCCAGCATTATGCTTTTTTGGCTAACACAATAATATATATTCCACATAGTTTGGGACAGGGCAATGATTAATTAAGGAAGCAGCTGTCTAAAAAATGTAATTGAACCAATTCGGTCTTTTTTTGACTCAGGAAATCTTATCATATCGGCCAGTGATACTATAAAATGCTGAATCTAGTTGACTTTCGTAACTTCTAATTGAGAAAAGAAGTTTTTTTACCAAGATCCCGAAAATGTAGTTAAATCTTGAAATATTTATTTTCAAGTTTTGATTACATTAAATATTTCAAGAAGCTTCAAATTTAACCTTCCTATTGTATATTTTTAGGGGCGACTTGACGAATTCTTTGAAAAAGTTGAAATCGTTCGTTGAAGAATATTGTAAAGCAATTAACAGTCAATGGTATTCTCATGAAGAATTACATGTTTTGAAACATCAAATCACGCTTTTGAGAGCTGCACTTGTCAAAGCTGATCATCCATTACATACTCTACAGTCAAGGTAGGTTTCTCCCATCATTGAAACATGGGCAAGAGGAGGATAGATGTTTTTTTATTGTTAAATTAAATATAATTGCAGATACGACAAGCAAGCCAAATTGTTGGATGATTTCAAGTTTTGGAAACACAAGCTCGAAGAGAAACTTCGGGAATCAGATCAATTATTGTTGAATTATAAAGTGAGTAAAGTTTTCATGTGTATATTATTTGTCGCCATCTTTTCTTATGATAGGCCAGTTTAACATTGTTGTTTTGATGTGTTTTAGAATACCTTTTTGAAAGTACAAGGCAGTCACATTGCAACACTGTACACTGAAGTTTGTAAGTTGGCAGAAGTAGGATCACCCAGTTACGGTCCTGCTGTCAACTTCCTCAAAAGTGCTGGCCAATCAAATGTTGTAAAGCAATGTGAATTGATTGAAAACGAACTGTCTACTGTTTTGAACCAACGAAGGGCTACACTACGTAATTGTTTGGAAGCTGTCCTCACTTATTCATCCATAGTAAACCAGGTTAGTGAAAATACTAACTTCATTTCACTCATCTTCATCTTTGTTATTATAATATGAAATTTATTTCACGAGCCTGAGACAAGGATAATAAGAACGATATTAGAACGAGCAAATAATATCCATATTGTACGAGGGTATTGTGTTGACTCTTTACCGCCCGCTACCACCAAAATATTTCTTGCGTAAAGTTCTTCTGTAAAATTCTTATTAAACGTCTCGTATACGTCTTAGAGTATAAGAAAGAAACAAACAAAAAAAAGCATTAATCATCAAATCAAGCAACAATGCCTAAACAACAAATATTTTTATCATGTGATGATTCAAAAGTTTCAAATCAATCATTCAACGTTCGAAAAGAAAAAACTCTCTTTTTCTCTGTTGTTTTTTTGTCCTGCTTACCAGGTCCCTGATTCTGAACGCAAATTACTATAGTTTAGTTATTTTCATGGACATTTATATTCAAGAAATAAATAAATGTATGTATTTGACAGAGTAAACAAGAGAAGATAGGCCCTATTCTATTGTCTACGAATTGTTAATATCACGACTTGCAAGGATTTCAAACTAAAAGAATAATACTTATTGAGTAGCCCTTGAAGTTTTTATGCAGAAACATTGATTACAATTGAAGGGGAAGTGTTGGTATTTTTATAGTTTTCAATGGAGTATACGAACCATCCATCGTTGTGTATTTGGTGTCCATTATTGAGTAACCTCCTTTTGGAACCAAGTTCAGTGAACTGTAATGAAACATTGAAACAATCAACAGCCATCATTGAAGCAAAATCGATATTGAGAAAAGAATTTGAGCCGCTTGTTGTAACGTTGGAAAATAAACTCGATCATTATTTCAACGAACAGAACAGTAAAATGGTGAAGGTATGTAGACTTGCGCTCATCTTAAAGGTATTTTTTTTTTAATTAATGTTGATAAAAGATTTCGATTTATTTTATTTCTAGCTTTTCGAGCGACGAAGTTTGGACCCTTCAGAACTTTCTGCGTTATCAGGACCAGTAACAGAGACGTGGAATGCTCTTCGAAAGTTTGTTGGAGATGCTGGAGGAGCAGGGGCTATTAGTCTAGCCTGTGTCACTGTCACTGCACTCACCACCTTGAATAAAAGACAACTGGTCATGGAAAATGCTGCAGCAGGTATGTCTTAAGAATCCTCATCAACTAAAAAGAATACTCTTATCAGCTAAATTAAATGCTCTTCTTGATTTCAATGAAAATGGCATTTGCCAGGACTATATTTCAGAACCCCTCATCCTGTAGTAAAGTTTGTTTGAATATGATGGTATGTAATTTCAGTTGCCAGTGAAAGACTGATGCACCTTACATCTCGCGATGGTGATTGGTTCTTAGATGAACTTTGTACAATGTGTGGAAACATTTCTCAACTGTTGTCCGTCCTCAAGAACAATCCACTACGTCCACAGTTGACCAATAAAAATAATCAAACAACCGACAATTTGGAAAGTATTAATGTTGGTATGCAAGTCGTGTTCGGTGCCGTCAAAACATACACTAGCCTACAAGAACTGATGTCCAACTTTCGAACAATCATTGTGCCTGAAGCAGCCAACAGTTTCCTGAAGAACAACCAGTCAGTCATCTACATTGCAGAAGCTATCAAGGAGCTGGTGGAAACCAGTCCAATGACATTAAAAGAACTTTGTGAAGCACATGAGAAAGCTATCAAAGGAAAGTTTGAAGTATCCGAAGATGTAACGAACACAACAAACAAATTGAAACAGATCATTGATCATCTTATTGAACCAGAAGTTGAAGATGATGACGAAAACAACAGTAAGGTTTTCTTCACATTTCTCAATTCTGAACAACATTTATTTGGCCCCTTTAACAAATAATAAATTTCTTTTGTTTACTTCCTATTGATTAAGGATGATATCAAGAAACCAACACTTTTTAATTCATTGATAGGAGACTATAATTTTGTTCCTTGTGATGTTTAGGTGGTAGTTCGTTGATGAGTGCAGGACAGATGTTATTAGCTGGTTTCACCGGTTTGTTTACCAAAGTGGAAGGTGAATTGAATATTCTGTACGATTACTTTCGAAAATTGAAACCACATGACGTCTTTGACAATGTTGATATGCAGCATGAGCAGAAAAATTTAAAGGTACCCTATTTTATACCTTATTTTGGTACACGGTAGATTAAGTGAATGAACTATGTTTTGATGTTGTCTCTATTATCCTGTTATAGACCAGTAAACAAATGAGTAGTTGTTCAAATAACAAATGGCAAAATGTCTTCTTCATCAAAAAATTAATTTCCATCCATTCATTCTTTGATGCCTGCCTTCAACAATCAAGTAAGCCTGTTTTTGTCATGTTTCCCTAAATACAAAGTGAAAATATTGTATTACTTCATTAAATTAGAATATTTAATTTCATTATTGTTCAAAGATATTTTTTATTATTGTTGACTTTTCATTGTAGATGCTACCCGCGAGATTGATGTATCAGTGAAAGCATTGAACGCGACCACCATAGAAGAAATGAAAGCTTCAAGTACTCCTTTCTCCAATATCATGTGTGTTTTCAATGAAGACTTGCTCTCTCTTCCCGTCAAACAGTTCATCGCGGATTGTGTACAATGTTTTCTGATTGGTATTCCATCACGCGGTGTTACAAGTTTGTTAACCAACTATGTTAGTTTGTTGGCTACTTCAGTTGCACGAGAAAATAAGAAAGGCGTTGTTGGCATGGAAGATTTGTGCAAGAAAGTAAGTGTCTTCTGTTACCTGAGATTTTTTTTCAGTTTATTCGGAGAAAAATCAATTACTTAGGCTTAATTTGGCCTGGTGTCAGTCTTTTTGTTCCCGATTGAATGGACTGGAAAACAATTCGAAATACTTTTTTAAAAGCATTAAAAGTTGTATTATATCTAACAATCTACATTAGAAGGACACAGCTTCAGTTTATATTTATTTTTCAGCTTGTTGATTCAAACTTGAAAACGAACTCATTTACACACCAACATCTTTCACAAGCAAGTGTTCTCATCAATGCACACGATGTTGCTTGGAGGAAACACGACTTAGCTAGGTATGAGGTTGTTATGTCTTACAGAATCATCCACTTTCCTGGACATTATTCTTTATATTGAAGTCTTTTATTTTAACTCGTGGCTGCCATTTTACAACTTTATTCTCATACGAATGTCTTTAACTTTTTAGGAGATTAGATGCTTCCGTAGCTGCACAAAAGGAAATTGTACAGAGGGCCCAAAGACAGTTGGTGAGATTCCAGGTAAACTGATTACTTGGAATTTTGTGTATCAGGCTATCATTAACCTCTGAAGTTGTTTCGTTGTATGACGATGTTTTTACTGTTTCAGTGGTTACATGATCATATTTGCAACACTATTGTGAAGAAAAGGAATCAACCATTATCCAATCCAACGAAAGCATCTGTGATCCATGATATTAAAAAGGTATATGTCACCTTCTGGACAGGGGTTCGGTCACAGTAATGAGGATAACTTTCATCACTAACTTCCATAGGTTCCTTTGTATGTGTTTCGCAACGTATGCAGGACCTCAAAGATACAGCCTAGTAATCCTTGGTAGAAATTCGTGAATAACAACAATAACAATTTCTTTTTATTAGCTTAATTTTTTAACCATTCAGTTTTTATGTTAAATATCATCTGGCAAGCCAGAGGTTGTTGGTTTTCTTCCTACTCGTTCCAGTGTTTATAGTACTTGATTTCATATATTTTAATCATTATTTTATTTGGTAGAAAATGCAAGCAATCAATCAGGTTGAACAAGGCATTCCTGCCTTGATGGAAAAATATACCCAATTGCAATGTAGCATTGAACAACGTTTGAAATGGGCTAGTGGTGCCAATCCTGCCCTCAATATTGTCATGGAAAATTTCGATCAAGCTGTCAGCGAAAAGAAAGCTACTCTATTGGTACGGTATTCAGCATGATAATGAATCTCTGTTATCTTGATGTAAGGCTTTCAATTGATTTTTTATATTTTTCTGCTTTAGAACGAGAGTAGTCTTACTCCTGAGGTTTTGGGATTAGCAAATGCCATTGTTCAAATGGAGACATTCCGAATGAATACAAAAGATGCCAGTGTTTTCGATCAAGCTGTTGTCACCATCCTACAAAAGTAAGCATGTTGAATATTGTCAATGTATTCAAATTTGTATGAAAATTCAACTCTCTCTTAATCTCCTACATATTTTTTATAGATGCGGTGAAACTAGCGAAGTGTTTGAATCATGCATGGGTGATTGGGGTGATGTTGAACAACTTATGAACAGTCTACACATCTCAATTCCACCATCGGAACCCATTACAATGGATTGGATGAAAAACAGATTGGAAGTTGTTGAAGGGAAGAGCAAAGCAATCCAAGGAAGTGAACCGTCTGTTAAGGGAATCATACAAGTTGAAAGGGTTGGTTTTAATATGTCTCTATATCGAGTGAAATTTACACAAATCCACCAAATAAATCTTGTTTGGCCTATAATCGCTATTAGTAAAACACCTCTTCATCAACAGAAGGCTAAAGAAGATATGCGATAGAGAAGATGCCCTTAAAGAAGTTAAATAATATAAAAATCAAGTAAATTTATTATTTGTAAAAGCTTTTCGGCTCACGCCATCATCAGTACAGTAAAAACTTTAGCATGTTTGTGTTGACTACTTTAGGATAACCTGAAGAGTCAGGTTTCTACCGTCAAGAGTTGTTTTACTGCTCACCATGCACTAGTTGGGGAAGTCAAAAGCATGCTCAAGACACTAGCCAAGGTAATTTACTTTTTAACCCTTTTTTGGAATGGAAGAAAATAAGTGCATGCAGTATGACTTGAAATATATTTATTGTTTAGGATGAAGATGCACCTGAATGTTTGAACGTACGCAAATTTATTCAAGCTCATAACAAGTGTTCAGAAGATTCATCAATAGTATTGAAAAAAATACTCGCAGGTATGATATTTTTTGTACCATTTTTGTACCATCTATCACTTTTTACATCAATCCTGAAAAATCTTAAAAATAAAATCTTACTCAAAAATCCTAAAATCTTCTAAATTTTTTTAAAAATCTCCTAAAATCTCCTAAATTAATTTATGGGGAATATATATATTTTTCAAAGTTTTTCAATGTGGTAAAAGAAGATGTATTCCTTTGTAGTTTTCTCGCCAACCGATAAAATCTCATAAAAGGCAGCCTTAATCCTCCTAAATTCTTCTAAATATCCTAAAATAACTTTTCAATAATTTTCCAATTTACTTTAGCAACAATTCTATTTTTAGTTTGTAGTACGAATCGTAACGAATTGAATGAAGATGTGCCTCCATATTTGAGTGAAGGTGATTCTGAACAAACTATTGTGCTCATTAATGATTTAGAAAACAGCGTCATAAAGTAAGTAATACATCTTTTGTTCCCGAGAGTATCACAACTCGATAGGTTAACACAGAAGGTTATGATGTGTATGCTTTATGATTTTTTTTCATCGTTTTAGTTTGCACGATCATTTGTTGGAGTTTGGCTTAAGTTCTATGGTTCCGACAGAGACAACAACATTGTCTACAGAACCAGTAACCACAGTTACAGCAAGTACAAAAGCCCGGCAAAGTTCTGATGAACAAGTGTCCTTTGCTACAGGTAATATACAATGGGGGAATATTTTCAATGATGTTTCGTCAGAATTGATTTGTTTTCATCATTTTGTAATCACGTTTGTTTTCATTGTCCAGCATTGCAGAAGCAGAATAATGTTGGAGAGTGTTCGACTGAAGAAGCCTTGCCTGAAGCACAAGGTGATGGAGGTGGGAGACCTACTCACTTAGAAGGTACAAGTGGCATTAAAGACGCAGCATCAAAGACCCCCGTGTTAGCTGCATCACTCACCACTTCCAATGTCAAACTAAGTAAGTTCCTGAAAGTTCTTGATAATATTCAACATTTTCTCACTCAGGGCCAACCGCGTTACAATGGCTATACATGGGTTTTGTTTTAGGCCGGCGTTGAAATCATCAGCTTTGAATTTACCTTTATTTCCTATTTACATATCCTATCTTCTTGAATCTTGTTTCATTTTGTATATTTATTACACTTTTAGATGTCGCAACACCTAAGAAATCGATGGCAGCTGGATTTGCACGAGATCCTAAAACTGGAAAAGGTAAGAAATATACATCTTTTCTTGGTTGTGTATTTCACATGAACATTTGAGTGAGATTATATATTGTTGATTTTCTTTTGTCAGCTTTACAAGAGAAGAACTTGTATGCATTGAATGTATGGAAACGAGTGAAATCCAAGTTGGAGGGTAGAGATGTAGACCTTACTGTACGCTCTTCCGTAGCTGACCAGGTATGATGAACTTTGGTTGAATTATTCTCAAAAACAATGTGTATTGTGACAATAGATCTCATTGTTTTTAAACTTGTCATATTTTGAAATGTTTTAAAATTACTGAAATAACAATTCTCCATAACGTTTTATATTGCTATATTGCTATGACGTGTTTTTAAACCAATCAGATTGCGTATTTCACTTTAACCCGGGTAATAATAATATAACTAAAAAGAAAATTAAGTGTTTTATTAATTGACGCTTTTCTTTGATCTCTTCTGAACGTCTTTTTGAAGGTTGCTCGTGTGATTGATGATGCAATAAGTCCTGACAATCTCAGTCAGCTATACGAAGGTTGGACCCCCTGGGTGTAATGTGAAAAATCAGTAGTTGCTATGGTTACGGCGAATGTCTTTCTCGCTCAAGCGCTATCAATACCGTCTTCAAATCAAGGTTATCCCTTCCCTGGATATTTTAACTGGTAGTTACGAAATGTGTGATAAGCTAATTGCTCACAATGTTGAATAGAATCAGGCAGGAGCTTACAGAAGAGCATCACAACATGATATGTACAAAATTGTCATCAAACCAAACAAATAAACAAACGTCCACCAAAAGAAGATAAACATCAACAAGAGGGAGGAGACGTGGATAAGTGGAGGAGAGTCAGCAAGAGATTTCACTGAACGAAAGAAACCGTGACCGGTTTACACAAGTGAATTCTCTCGAAAAGAAACAAAGTGATGGATGGTTGGAAAAGGAACTATATAACATTTATTTTAATTTACTTTTTTCCTGGTTGATGCGGAGGATGTGATTTCATTTATTATCTTTTTTTCACTTAATTATATTCTTTCAAAATGTTGCTCGAAAATCGTTATATTTATTCCTTTAGTATGATAGAATACCCTGTTGGAAGAAGCGGAAATAAGTAATGTGCGGCAAATGTGAAGCCCCACTCTGAATGGATATAAGGGTTTAACTGAATACAGATTAAACGACTTGCTATAAGTTTTGTTACGACAAATTGTAATGAAGTTTCTAGTCATCTTCGTATTGCATGTACTCAACTTATGGTTTACGAGAAGTGATTTGATTTTAAACATTCGGAGTATTTGATTTAACGAAATCTCCAAATCCGAGAAAGCTCGCGAAAATTAGTCCATGAAAATTCTATTCTTTTTCTTTTTGAATATTACTAATATCTAAAACCGGAAATTTAATGATTAATGTTGTATAAAGCTTTATTTGTTTTTATGCTGTTCTATATTTCCAACTTCGTATCCCTAAATAATTGAAAAAAATTACTTCTACTATTGACAGTTTCAACGATGCAAAAACTATTTCTTTCCTCTGAAACGCTTTTTTGTACTTTATTTGTTCTTTCAGAAGTTCTTTTAAAAATAACATGGCGCAATCAGATCAAGCAACAAATAATTTGTCCGAGAAATTAGAGAAGATTGATTTGAAAGAAAGAGAACCGTGTATCATAGTTTTAGGAATGGCTGGCTCAGGAAAAACTTCTTTTGTTCAGGTAATTATATAGGTTTCAGTGAATTTCATAAATCACCAAAAATTAACTGAATCAAAATACCGATGTATTCTCGCTCATTCTTTGTAACTTATCCCTGCATGTGCGCAGACTTTTGTTGAGGTACCTAGTCTCTTATCATCACTTAACTCATTTTTTTTCTGAGAAATTGATCATTGAAACTAGACTAAAAAATAGCCACCAGGCTTCAAACGGTAGCAGTATTATAGCATCATGTAACTGACAAAAATAAACAATGAAAGTG